>LFMI01000370.1:8790-35199 GCA_001050175.1 Trichoderma parareesei | reverse complement strand
GGGGGGGGGGGGGGGGGGGGGGGGGGGGGGGGACAATTGCTCACCAGCATCTCCTCGTGGATTCCTGCGCGCGTCGAAAAAGGAAACTTGATGTCAGATAACGTATTCTCCCATGTAACCGCATTGCTTCTCTTTCTTATTGGAGATTGTTCGTACCGTGATGGTCGTAGCTAGACGTAAGGTATATATTAGCCGCTGATTCTCGCAGGATCCTCAGATTCGCGCAACTAGACAGGTAATTGATAGAGAAGAAAGAGAAAGGAATCCAATCTTGTTCCCTTTTTCTCTCCTCCAGAGATGCCATGGTACATACCTCTTGAAGTAGTGCTGCTCACTGTGCTCCATCGTCTTGAGCTTTTGCTCCGCCAACTCGACTTCCATGTTATCGCCGCTCATCTTGGGCAAGTAGTAAGATTGGTAAAGAGGAAAGGATGAAAGAAAGGCCCGTCTATTTCGCCGTGACGTCTATTATTCCGTCTTGCAAAGGGCGCAAGGACAAAGAATGGAAAAAAAAAGGGGGAAGAGTTTACTGCAAAAGAGAGAAGTTTTGCAGAAGATGAAAGAGACGAAGGTGCCTTTGGTCGTCCCGTTTTCTAACTTTTTTTTTTTCTTAGGCTTTGCGGGAAGGCTGTCCAAAGGCGGAGCGGCAAAAAAAAAAAATATGGCAGGCCTTCAAATCTTTTTGGTCGGGCAGAAAATTGATTTTATCGCTGTCACCGCCTTTCAAAACAGAGGGGCTCCCCCGCTATCCGTTTTTGGGAGGGTCTGGTCCCTTTTGGCTGGTTTGGTGGCGGTTACTGAAAAAAATGGCTGCATGACTGGTAAAGGCGTGTCGAGATTGATGTCGAGGCTCCTGCTGTGAAGAACGAGATTTATACGTAGATTGTGTTTATATGGAGGAATGATTGGGATGGTATAACTGATAGTAGACGAAAAGCATTGAAGGCTATCAGTGAAAACGCACATGTACCTGGTTTCCGATCAAAGACTTTACTGCCATGTGTGATATGGCAATACTGCATGCTGCCTCACGCTCTCCGTGACGGGAAGAGAAACAGGTAGCGGGAAGATCTTCTTGATTATGTATTTGCTAAATCCCCATGTTCATTGATTTATGAGCTCAAAGCAGAGATGATAGCCTAGGAAGCTCCATGCCTCCTGGTCAAATCTACCATCTCGTCTCTTTCTTCCTTCGCATCAAGCACATCGGTTCCAAACGCCGTAAACGCCAATACATGCAACTAGACGGCCACAGCCCCTCTTGTCGAAACACATTTTTGCAAAATTCCATCTTGATACCAGCACCATGCGAGAGAAAAGCTCTTAGACCAAGAGCACACTGTTGACACATCCCTCGTTCTCGGGCTCGTTCGTAACCTGGGCATATCGGCCCCAGACGACCTTGCCTCCCGCAGTCACCAGTCCCAGCTCGCTGACGTTGACCTCGAGAATCGTTCCCTTGGTCAGGACGCCCAGCTGGGTGTACAGGGGGTTCTGCGGGTTCTTCTTGACGCTGATGATGGGCAGCTGCACAGTGACGCCCAGCTCGGGATGCGTGACGTTGGCCTTCTTGTATCGCAGACCCATGGGCCGGATGAAGCGCTCGTACTTGGGGTTTCGTCGGGTAAAGTCGGGCCCGACAAACGTCGGCTTCGTGATGACTCGCTTCCAGCCCTTCTTGTGCGTCTTCTTGCCCGTCTTGACCACCTTGAACATCTCCTCCTCGCTGATGCCGCGCACCTTGGGCAGCGGCACGCTGAACTTGGCCGCCTTCTCGGCGCGCTTGTTCTTGATGGCGCTGCTGAGGGCCTTTGCCGTCGAGGGGTTGGACCGGTCGAGCAGGTACGAGGGCAGCGGCTGCGAGGGCTCCTTCTCGTCGGCCGTCTTGACGTTGCGCTCCTCGTGGGCCTTGATGGCCTTCTTCATCTGGATCTTCTCATTGTGGCGCTTCTTCTGGTACAGCTTGGCGCGCAGGCCGCGCAGGTTCTGGGCGTCCTGCGAGGCCTTGTGGCCCTCACGGGCGATGCGCTTGCGGGTTCGTTCTTCGTGGTCGAGGCGGCGGCCGTGCAGCTTGCGCCACCGCTCCATATACTCGTTCTGAGGCTGCAGGGAGTTAGACGGGCCATTTCCATCTTGCAATCAAGTCCAATCTGATTCCATGTATCCAGAGGAAAACATACCATGTTGGGCTGTGGTTGTTGTTGACTCTGTTTTCTATAATTCCAGTGGAGAACCGAGTCTGGTTCAGATACGGCAGAAAAATTCCCAGTCTCGATAGGAAAAAAGAAAAAAAAGTAATGCACTGGCCGCGCCAAGTCGGCGTAGCGCCAAGATTTCATCGGACCCCGGCGCCACACTAATCCGGCCGAGCCGCAAAATCGCAAAGCTTCAACTTCATCGGACCATTGAATTTGCCAGGGAATAGTTGGGAGAATCTCTCAATTGTTTCTCGAAAAGCAGCATAATTCCGGCGCTGCAATTGATCACATCAATCAACATGAGCAGAGCACTTCTTCGCTCCGTGCTGGAGCTGAGGGCTCCCAGCTGCCGCGCCCTGCCTCGAATCGCACCATTCCAGCAGATCCAGCCTCGATGCGCCTTCAACACCACGGCTCCCATCGTCGAGCCCATCTCGCCGATTCATCATCCTAACAACGCCGCCAACCCGACCGGCTCCCAAGTCCGACCCATCGCTTTCAAGAAGAGCCACCCTGCCGAACCTCCCGCTCCCATCCCCGACTCCGTCAAGACTCTCTTGCCTCTCCTCGCCGCCCAGCCCGGCCACTACATCACCGTCCACATCCACGGCTTCCCCTACCTGGTCCAGGAGGGCGACCAGATCCGCCTGCCCTTCAAGATGCCGGGTGTCCTCCCCGGAGATGTGCTGCGACTGAATCGCGCGAGCGTCATCGGTAGCCGAGACTACACTATGAAGGGTGCGCCGAGCATCGATGAGAGGGTGTTTGAATGCCGAGCGACGGTGTTGGGAACGGAGTCGGAGCCAATGAGGATTAAGGTCAAGACAAAGAGGAGGCAGAGGAGGAAGCGCCAGGCGAAGAGCAAGCATCGATATACCATTTTGCGCATTTCCGAGTTGAACATTAAGAATCTGGATGAGATTGAAGCTTCATCATGATTGTGGACTGTCGCCGGGGGACAATGGCATAGGAAAGGAGAGGCTGAGAATAGAAGAAGGTGGGAGCCAAAGATGAACGTCAACAAAGGCCACGACGTAGCAGGGCAAATGTGTATCATCCATCACCCAGCATATATACATGAACATGGTATATAGCTGCCTGTACTATAACACCAAAAAAACATACGTTGGAAAAGAAGAGACGACAAACAACATGTTGTGCCTCCCACCATACAATCGCAGATGACGAAGTCGTGGGCGATACAATTTTGACGTTTTCTTTTTTAGAAAACAGAAAGAATTGACTGCCTGGTTCAGTTCGCACCTTTCCACAAGAGGTGGCAACGTGGATACTGAAGCAATTACTTGAAGCATGCTTGCATTGCTCAATATACCTACCTCAATAACATCACCCGTTGTAATCTTCAGAGTCCGGGGTTGGGCCTTGCGTCCACACCCGAAGGGCGCGCGAGAGGGTTGAACTCGTATCGTTGGCAATCGGTGTTGGCGTTCCTTGTCAACTACTAGGTATGAAGAGATGAAAAATCTTGAACCACAAAGGGGAGAGAAGGTAGTGACAGGCATCCATAACAGTGCATCAGGCTGTATATCAGTAACATGGCCGGTCAATGCAAGTCATTGATAATATAAACTAGGGAATCGCCTTGGTATTTAAGGAAGAGAGAGTACACAAGCGATATATACACATGATATAGTCTTCCAGATAACAATGACAACAGGAAGACAGGCGACAGACGCTGCATCGGGTAACCAAAGGCTACATTGACCGGAAAAATTATCACAGCCGGTGATGGTCTCAAACAGTACATATAGCCAAGATAAAACCAACATATATAGACAGCTTGGCTTCTCTATATAGATTATATAGAGAAAGGATATACAGAAGGGCAGCTTTAGTTTACTAAAGTAGCCTCTGATTTATATATTGCTCTATGTAGCTAACATAGATTTGCCAGTAGTCAGGATATCAACTCAGATACAATGTCTTTGAAACTTCTTGCAGCCCTTCGTTTCTATCAAGGTTCCCTCAAGTACACCTCTTGAAATTTACGACACATTCCCGCCACAGCTCTCGAACGCTACCATAGCAATATTCAAGTCTGGTGAGTGAAGAAGAGACGAGGTTTTGAAACGTTCAGCCATTGCCCGAAAACCCCCCCTGAGCTCCTGGGTGCCTTACTACATGTAGGGCATCCATCGTATTTTCTGGGACGGCTGTTTAGGGGTGCTCTCATAGTATAACTCCCGAACACTACCATGTCGATGATGCAGGTGCGCATTGCGAAAAAAGCACTCAAAGGTCGTATAGTGCGCATCGTCCGCATGTGCCCTCCAATTTGCATCCATCGGCGACCCTTCCACGCCAAAATTATGCCAGGCCTGAATTGTCGCGATTCTCTTGCCTGGGGTAATCATGACGCCGAAATCGGTGTAACAGCGCATGCAAGAATTGTATCTCCACCAACCCGGGGATTCGAGAGCCAACTCAATCTCATCTTCGACCAGAGTGGCCTCCCTGAAGATGGCCATGAGCTCGCGCTGCGTGAGATTGGCAACTTGTGCCCTCGCACTGAGAATCAACCTCTTCAGATTGCGGGATCTCTCAAGATTGCTGTAAAAGAGCTGTAGGTGCGAGCAGACTCGGAGACGAAACACTGACTCTTCGGAGAACAGCGGCGGAGAAGTATGTGTCAAGGCGCTGAGAGCCCACCTCTCGCGTAACAGAAATTGTCCGTTGATGATCCTTGGCTCCGCCTTGTAGGACTGTTTGAACCGCTTCAGATAGTGCGTCGGATATATGCATGTGCTCATCAGTCCCGCGAGGTATTTCTGATGCATGTCTCCTCGGCGAGACAGCTTCAGCGCAAGCTGTATGTGATGGTGTTGAACCTGAAAGTAATCCCCGCCATATCTTTGGGAATAGTCAACCGCGCAAGGAAACCATTGCCCCCGCGAGCTTCTCAAGCACATTGGGAAGTCCGAGGTGTGAATAGGGTGGAGTTTGCAACATTTTGAACAGACCCAGAAACCGGGCAAAGTGTAAGCCAGCCCTGCCCAGAAGTTGATCCTATCCTGGAAGGGGAGACGTCGGACATCAGCGCGCCAATCTTGAACTGTAACGTGCCGAAAGGCTCTGCAGGTATGCGAAAGAAGAAACCTATCGTGCAGAGCTAACTTATCGATGATGAGAAGAAGAATCTCCAGTGGAAGCTGCAAGATGTCTCGACTATGGTTTCGGTGACGGCGGCAGCTTTTGAAAACACGCAGCAGTCGGAGTAGGAGTGGGAGTTGTGGACGACGCATATTGAAATTCTAATGAGGCTGAAGGAGTGGTAGCAGCTTGGGAAGAGATTTCCTAGAAGTAAGGGGCGCATCTCTTCTTCTATACATGCAATGGTTTCTTGAAGCTGCGGACACTTACAACTGGAGCGTCATTATGCGCCAATGGCGTTTTCTGGCGATGCCGTGACTAGCCTTTTGCATAAGAAGCCACACATTTGTAGGTAAAGTTGCTGGTCACGATTCACATTCGAGACATCATCGCACCATTTTGCACGGTTTTAATATGTGGCCGAACAGTCGTACTACATTCAAGCTCTTATCTTGAATTTACTCGAAAGCTGCACTATTCATCAAGAAACCACCTTTGGATCAAGGAGTTTTACATGTACCTCACATGCTTTGTGGCTGTCCCCTCATTCCCCCCTCCAGTAAATAAAGTGATCAATTTATCGGCGTCCTAAACGGCCCTTTTCAATATGACTCAAGGTGATTTGACACTGAGCCGCAGGTGCGTAGAAGCTCATATATAAAGAAAGAAAAAGAGACTTACATACCATCACCTCACATGTCCTGTCAATATTCCGAAATCCACAGCCTGTGAGTTTACCCCATCTCGTTAAAGGACCGCCCAAAGTCCCGCTGCGCCCTCACCGTGATCCGTGCTTCAAAGTCGGGGCATTCTCAAGTAGCATCTGCTTTGAATACAACGTAATCAAGCTGATGTCCACAAGGCATTTCCTACTTGTACCTTGAAGCTGACATTTCATGTTGGTCGTAAAAGGATGATATACGCATACTTCTATATGTCATTACTGCTCATCATAACCGTACCCATTGCCACGAGATTTGCGCTTAGTCTCGAGGTCGTCGCTTGGAGCTCACACGCCTCGAAGAGTGAAGGAGAGACAGCTCGCAAGGCTCGAGCCGCGTGGCAGAATACGCTGCTTGAGCTCCCGGCATCGTGATCTTGAAGAGGGCAATTCAAGTGGCGCAATATCGAGAATTTCTTACAGGAGAAGGAGGCGGATACCCTGTTTTATCAGATCATTGCAATTCAAATCCAAGCTATTTAGGAAAGTGCTATATGTAGGTAGGAGCAGCGAGAATGGGAAAGCCTTTTTCTCTTTATAATATCGTTTGGACTTTTGAATCGTCCCAGCACCATTCCCGCTTGATGGGTTAGACATCTCTTGAGTCGAACACCCTCTCGTGTTCATCTTGGTCGAACAGGCTGCATTGGTAGCGATAGAAACCTTGCTGTAGAGGCACCAGAAGTGCCTCCTCTAATATGGCCTCTCCTTCCTTTCACCGAGAGATGGCAAGTCCTGCCATAGCGCATTCGCCATATTCACCTTGGCAACCAGTACAGTCCCTGCCACTCGCTCTCTTTTAGGTAGAGAAAGAAAGAGGGATTACCGCTGTTGTCAGATAGACAACAATTATATTAACGCGACTTCATCGCCACGTCTCTCCATCTCTTCATGTAACAATCCATCTCTTTATGGAACAACACCATCATGGCGCCCTCAACAACCACGATAGCCTCCCTCGTCTTCGCCGCCATCGGCGCCTTCGCAATGATCTTCTTGGCAGCGAAAGCTGCCTTGGACATATATCGTAAGTACATCCGCCCTCCTCGCCCACCCTCTCCTCCTCGCCCATCCTCTCCTGAGGATCCTGAGGATCCTGAGGACTATCAGCCTGAATGGTTGGAGCCCGTTCTGGTGGAGCTCAGAGCTCTCACTCAGGCCGTGGTACAGCTCAACGCCAGGACAAACTACGGGGGTGAAGCGAGTACGGATGCTGCTGATGATGCCGTTTAGATATGCCTTTCCCGGCCGGGCATAACACATTAGACCGGGGGGTGGGTGGTAGGGGTCGCTGGGCCCCCAGCAGCGCCTCACATCTCACCGCGATTGCTGGGTCTAGTAACCTCTCCAGCTTTGTTGGAGAGGCGAAGCTAAGATGAGGCATCGAGTCTTCATGTTTTGATTCTCCAGGTAAAGTTTTCGCTGGCTATCACAAGAGACAGCTGCCTTCAATTTCATCATTAGCCCGTCAATATCTCGCACAGCCGACATACAACCCGCGCCAAGCCGGCCACCAAGAACGCCTATACCAATAGGGCAAATCTAGTGCCATGATATCGAGGCCATTGACTTCAGAAAAGAAATGGAGTGGGCATCATGTGCTTTGAACCGCCGTAAACTCAGGTGAGCGCCCTCCGTGTGCTGGCGATTGTGAAAGCTAACCCTCCCCTTTTCTCTTTCTTCTCTGGGGATCAGCCGTGGATCTTACGGATCTTCTTGGCCAAGACGTTTGTCTACGCGGACGCCATCGCTCTGAAGCCAGAACGCCTTCACGGCCCGATCATCAGATGCACAGGATTCGGCGCGGCCGTCCCATAGCACATTTGCTGGTTATCGTCCCACAACAACCTGATGGAATATCAAACCCGGAGTCGAGGACACTGGGCCGGCCACTGCTTCGAGATCATGGCGCTAGCCCGACACTGGAAAGAAATCGGCGATGGGGCAGGCGGGTTTGATGCAAAGGATGAGTGTACAACGAATCGATAAAGCACGGGATTGAAGTTGACGGCTGCTGGGCGTGAGGGGTACCTCAAGATGCAAGGCCCGCATCGAGGATTCGAGACGCCTATTGTAGGTGTGGACCGGTATGGGGACCCCTCTGTTGAGAGTGGTATTCAAAGATACTGACATTCTCTCACTGAGGCGGTCGGCATAGCTATCTCGTCCCCTGATCAAATTCGGAAACTGTCATGCATGTTGAAGAGCCAGAAGAGATGCATTGCAACGAGCAGGCCATATGTACGAATACCCACGGCAGGTTCTGTGTACACGTAGGCTTCGCAAGGGGTAGCTGACGCGGTTCTATGCTGCTGAAAGATTGTGTCTGATGCACTACAGTTGGATGTGGGATGCAAGGGGATGGGACCGCTCGTTGGGACTGGTTATGGTGATCAAAATAAATGTCGGAAGGACTAAAGGGCACATATACGATGCAATAAATTTGAGATGTTCTTCACCATGTTCGTGTCCAGAGACATCCAGTCATTGCTGTCCTGATCTCGAGAACTCACTGGGAACCTGTTCTTGTGCATCTAGAGTACGCCATCCACATTATGGTACCAGGGCCGACTTTCAGCTTTATAGTCGTAGGAGATAAGCCTCCTCAGACACAGACCCGGAAGTATTCTTCCTATCTACTCAAATCAAAGAGTTTACCGGGCACTGCAAACTATATATTCACCTGTCAGGGTGGCCAACGCATCAGCAGCGCCTCGCATCCTCCTTCTACAGGCGGGCGACGAATATGATGATAGACTCACTCATACAGTTCCCGGACCAGGAGGCGCTTTTAGGATCAAGACAGGGCCGTAACGATTGTCTCGTAGATCTAAGAGTGTTCCGGGTGCCGGGTTATTTAAGCATAGCGACAACAATGCACGATGGACTGTGATCCGGAGGCGTCAACGACTTCTGCCTTTCTTGATATTTTATACACAAGTCCACGGCATAACAGTTTTATGCAAGCACTTGATGATGCAATAGACGTGGATGAATGGAGGTTTGCGGTGAAAAATCTCCTTGCTTTTCAGCTGGCTGGCGGTTCAGTTGTGGCGATGAAAGCTCACCGACGACGCGTTTCTACTTCCAGGCGTTATGAAATCCGGAACTGCGATCAAACAAGAACAAAAACAGAATTCTAAGCCGTGATTGGTAGGATGGTGGGGCTCCCCGACGTTCAGCTGAAGAGCGATCGCGACTATCAAAAAAACCTGAACCTGGGCCAGACGGTGCGCTATATGACGTGCTATACTATGCCATCGAGGCGATCTACCGCAACTTACACCAAGTCGAGCTTCACGGCTTGGAGGCCCACCGGAAGACCAGCTCCCGCTCAGCCTCTTTTCTCTTGTCCCGGCGTCCAATGAATGGCGCCTGAGCTTATCTCGGTATGCTACCCGATATGCCCAGCGGTATACATAAAAGTCGTTGTGTCATAGAAGGTGGCGATTGGATATGGTAGCTCTTGGGGAGCTTCAGGTAAGCTTGGATGCTGCTTTTCTCACATGCATGTGGGCAAGCCACACGATGCACTACCGGTATCAAGATGACAGAATCTTGGCGTATGAGCTTGTTTTTTTTTTCCCTTCTCCTGCCGATCTGGGGGTACGCGTCCATGGGGAGCTCATAGTAGGAGTACTAGCAATTACGGAGGAAGGATTAGAGTTGCGGTCCGAGGCATCTGGCTTGATCGAGGAGATGACGTGCACTTGCATGGAGTCGCTGGTGAGGACGAGGTATAAGTAGAAGGACATCCGAGTGCAGAGCCCAGATGCTCTTCAATACCAAACCCTCCTCATCTTCTTACACAGTTTACCATCACACACTTGATACACTTCAAACACACGCCATCATGCACAAGGTCAAGAAAGCCGTCGGTGACCTCATCTCCAAAGACGGGAAGCACGACACCACCGTTGACGAAGAAGTCCGACAGCCCGTCACCAACGAACATGTCCGTCCCCATGAGCAGGAGCACGTGAGGACCGCAGTGGAAAAGGATATCCATCAAGATCACCACCATACTGTTGTTCAGCCGCTCGAACACAAGGAAGTCCTGTATGTCTTGAGAAACTCTTCCCATCAACATGCAAGCATTTAATTTTTCTAACTATTTGTTTTGATTTGTGTAGCCCCGAAAAGCATCACGAGAGAGTCCTCCCCACAGAGCACCGCTCCTTTGACCACGGCAGCGACAAGGATGTGCACAACTTCCTCGAGCGCGACGCCGCCAAATACAAAGACGCCTCAGTCACCCACCACAAGACTCACGAGACCCATACCGAAGCACCCATTATCGCCGGCGAGCGCGTCCACCATCACGTCCACGAGCACATCCAGCCCGTCATCCACAAGGAGACGGTGGCGCCAGAAGTCATCCACACAACTGTCCCTGTCCATGAAACCCATCAGGCTGCGGCCGTGCACCATGGCACCAAGGTCTTGCCGACGAAGACCTTGAGTGAGTTTACGGGTGGACAGGGGCTGCCTGAGAGCAGAGAGTCTCGGATGAAGGAGCAGTATGAGGGATGTCCGACGTTTGATGGCAAGGATTTGGAGGGCGGTAGGACTGAGGGCAACAGGACTGAGGGCCATAGGACTGCTGGAGACGTGACTGCGGGCCATACGACTGCGGGTAATGGCACTGCGGGTAATGGCACTGCGGGTAATGTAACTACGGGTCATAGGACTGGTGCCAATGAAGGCCTGGGACATTGAGCCAAAAGTTGAATGGATCGAACAATCATTTGTATAATAGTGTAACATCAATTCTTTGGTGGGAAAACCTGATGCCTTATCCGTTTCCTAGATAATCGTCATATTGCTAACCCACACCACGGATGCTGTGATTCGCAACTACCGAAGGTGATGACACATGAGCGTTGTGATATACACATGAGTGTTCCTGAACTGGTGGCATATGACCTTGTTGCTTCTGGCCTCAGTGGCAACGCGTGGACCTGCGCTTGAAGTTGCTAAGAGATCTACAAGAAACTTCACACCGTCATGCTTGAAGCGTGCCGTTGCTGTCCAGCAGTTTTTCCAGTCCCGTCTGTGCTCCAAGTCGCATAGGTATCTGGTTCGACTCACCCACACGTCCATCCTCTCACAGTTACTGTAAGCCCAATCCGATACCTGGGCCTTAGTAGAGCTGCCAAGTCCATGAGCTCGGTCTATTGTTACCCCAAATTCGGCTTTCGGGACACTCTTGCATCTGCATTCCACCATTGCGGCGCCATAACGCCCAGACGACGGACTTCCTCTATAGTCGAGGACCCTGTGAGCAAGATTCATGGTTCTCGTCACCTGCTTCTAGAGGGAGGACAGAGGCGATGATGGTGCGTTGGCTAGGTGAGAGGCGGTGATATAGCGATGAATGGCATGTGAATGTGGCGGCGCAATTGATAGAGCTTCAGCATTGCTGTATCTATGTGCACATATTTGTCGAGATACAGCTTCGAAAATACATTGCGCAGGAAAGGCCCTTTATGTCACCTTGATCAGAGACTGTTAGTATATCTCGAGACGACAAGCATACTGCGGAAGATGTAGTGATATGGTGGACTTACCAGTTCATCATCAAATGGTGCCCGCTAAATTCCTCCATATGCCGATCATTCGAGTTTGACGAGGTCTAGGCTTCCACAAGCGGTCATATCACCAGGTTAACATGAGTATGTCCTCCGGGCCCTTTGGGAGGTTCCGACGCCAGTCTTTGCCGAAGTTGCTGCGCCAAATAGTGTCCAATTCCTTTGCGACCTCGTCGCTTGCGTCAGTCCACTCTTCTCCGTTTCCAATTTCCTCCTGGTGTCTGGTAAGAGTTGTAATGTCGAAGCGGTGTCCTGCCCATGGCCCTCGACAGATCTTTGGGGCACCTCTTATGCCATTGCCGGACGAAGACCAGCATATGCGTGTTATGACGGCTTCGCCAAACCCCACAAGATCAAGAACTGGGCCCTGAACGCATCCCTGTGACATTGCAGTGGCTTCTGCGCGGACAAACTCTTTCGTTGTAAGGTTACGCAGGATCCATGGTTCATCTCTGGGGAAGTATTTGTCCCACCCATCGATGTCCAGGGGCAGACCCAATCTTTTCAACATGGCGGTAGTAACACCCGGCGCGGCGCAGAAATGCTCCCGTAGGCGTTGGATCTTGATACTTTCCCTGGGCCATGCTGGAATCAGGGAAGAATCGACCAAGTGTTGAAGGGTCAGCATCGTGGGACCGAATTCTGGTTCTTCGAAACCGAAATGCTTGTTGATGGCACGTAGCTGAGCTTGAGAAAACAGCCCTGGGGGGAAATCGCCCGGCTCGATGTTGCTTCCCACGCATACAAGCTTTTCATTAGCCCAACGTCCATATTTTCCGGCAATCCGACTGTGGACATGCTCTGGAGCAAGCTTGCAGAAATGCTGATTCACTAGTCCAAGGCTGACAACATCCTTCAAGTCGTCAAGAAGATTGAATAGTTCGTGGTGTAATTCAGTCGGGAGGCCACCAAGGCTAGGTAGCTGAGGGCCGCCTTCTGGCAAATTTCCAACCTGCAAGTGGACTTTTCGCTCGGGGCAGCTCTTATGCATGACTGGAACAGTCAGCATCTTGGCGAGGAATCTCATGCCGGAGAAGAGTAGACCATGAAGGTCAGCCGTCCATTCGTCCTTTTCCACGAGATGAGGGGCCATGAGAGTAAAAGTCTCCATGTCTCAGTGTGCAGAATCCATGCTTGTGTGGTGGCGGCAGGCTGAGAGGTATGCGATGGCTGAAAGAGTCGAAGTGCTTGTTGGTAGGGGATCGTAGTGAGTGCTTCTCGCTGCCTTTCGTGGAAGTGTTTGCGATCTCCGCCTGGCGTGGTAGTACCTAAGTCGGATTCCGATGATGTCGAATCTTTCTTCTCGCAGGAACTGCGGCTTCGGAATGCGTGGCGAGGTTTTTTTTTGTGCGAAAATTAACGGAAGGAGCGAAAGTCTGATCCGGACCTTCTGTTGTTGATGTTGTTGAGGTGAATGTTTACGTTTACATAAGCGCGTTCTTCTCACCTTGAGTTGAGATTATGAAACGCAGACTGCACAATGTTTCACATGGGTTCTTCATCAGACAGTCTAAAATGTCATGCAAATCCAATTTCATTGTTGCTTCATTGAGTCTATCTATCTTAATGCGCACCTCGTCAGGCCCATAGAGACTTGGCGCTTTCGGGTCTCTCTACGTGAAGGGTAGTGATATAGCCCTTCGATATCGGTGAGGTAGAGGTTACATGTAAATGATGCAATCTTGAATAGTAGCTCTTGAGTGGAACTCAAATAGGAGGAGGCAATCTTGGGGCATATGGACGAAAGAAGCATGGTTACTTGACCAGTACTAGGTATCTTACCTTAAGACAGCGCGAAGAGTGGTGGTGGCACACACGGATGAAACAAGGAATGACTATCTACAGGTGCCTTTACCAGTGTACTGACTTAGCTAAGGTATTCAGCCTGCCAGCAAATCGATATTATCATTATTGCCACTTTATATCCAGATTTCGTAAGAGTTTCTACTCTGCTACTACCACTACAATCATCTACTCTGTGTACAAGCTCTTGTAGTGTCCACTGAAGACAGCCTATAGAAGACAAGCAGCCTTCTGGCTCTGCATATCATCTTGGAATGCTAGATGGTCCCTCCCAGGGAAATGGACGCGAGTGAGTCGACTACATGCGTGATTCAGTCATATCAGTGTTGACACCTTACATGAAACGGAACTGCTCGCAGTGACAACTCCAAGCCCTGGGCCAGCAGAGTGGCATATCGTAAAAGATCAGAAAGCGGCAGAGCTACTCCGTTGCGTCAGAGGACGCCTCATTCAATCTTTGCAAGCTCCGGCAAATCTAATCCAGTGTAATTATCAAGCATAAATCGAAGCTCATCATCAAAGTCATCCATATCCATTACCCTCCCCCCTTGTTGCCACTGCCACGTGTATGCCATCTCCAGCTGAGGGCCGGTCAACAAAAGCCCTGTGTTGAGATCAAGGAACCTAACGTTTTCCCGGGCACATGGTCCAAAGCCACAGACCGCCCATGTTGAGCCCCAAGCACAGAAATATTCCGATATTGCCAGGTGAAGCTCTCGCAGGGCAGTGAACGGCGCCACGAGCTTTTTACTCACGCTACCAAATACATCAAACAATAAGTCACCGCGGTCGCCAGGTGGAACTGTAAACCTGAGCCGCCGAATATCGGCCTGATACGGCTCGAGCCAGTCCACTCTATCGTCTGCAAGACAGATCATGTCCTGCTCGAAATCGACCCAGATGTACCGATGCTCAGGCTCGCCGGGCACCATGGTGAAGAAGGCCTTCTGATACGGCGCGCATTGACGGGACTCGCGGCATACGTGCATCACTGCAGGCGGCGCCATGGGCGAGGAGAAGTCGTTTGGGGCGATGCGCTTCCAGCGAACCACTTCCGTCGGTTTGGCGCTGATGTGGACGAGGCGTAGAGTTACTGCAAGGGCCCAAATCCGAAGCCGAAGCTCAGTGGGAAGGCGGGGGAAGGGATGGAACGTGACGGCCATTGCGTGGGAGCAGGCGAGGTTGATGAGTTGTCTTGCGGTGCACTGAAAGAAGGAGGCCGATGTGTTCAGGGCAGGTCTGCCGTCTCGCCTTACATGTTGTTGATTGGGAATTCTCAATAAAAGCTCTATAAAAGGAAGTGGAGGAACATGAAGCCGGAGAGCATGGAGTCACGATCGTTTTGAGTCAGATGGTTGATGGGGGCTAAGAAGAATCTAATCCATATTGCGTTAAGTTGGAACCCTGCAAGATTAGTGTCCGGGGTTGACATGGGCTAAATAGCAGCGATGCCTTGTTACCTTGCCCAAACATCCATCCTCTGGGTCACTATACAGTCAGGTGGTGGTTGTTCGCGGCTGGTCCCGAAAGATAGGCCTGAGATGTATTGAATAGAGATCAACCCGGCTAACGGCCAGAAGAAGCTTCGGGCCAGGTAACACATGAACGTATCAGAGCCAAGGTCATCTGCACATAAGCAGCAGAGAAATATGCGAAGGATTGGTCACCTTTGGAAGCATTGGTGGGAAGTTTCCACTGGCTTTTCCAAGCAAAATGTTCTATAGCGGACCACTATGTAAGATCAGACCTTATATTTCAATAATTCGCTGAACAAATAAAACGCTACATCAATAAAGGTCGGCGCTAGACATCCACATAACCTCCAACAAAAGAACTCGGCAATGCACATCCTCACAAGCATACTCCAAGAAATCGTGTTATATGCCGTGCCAGAATATAGATGAGATAAGAGGGGATATCCTCAAAGATTGGGAAGGATATCCGCGTTCTGAACAGAGTCATCTGATAGAAGTGCACGAGCGTAAGTATACGTCGATATAGGAAGATGTGAATCATATCACTTGATGGGGCTTACCAATGCCAGGAAACTGAGAACCCATTCCAAGAAGAACATCATTTTGATCTCCGTACTGCGGTAGTTCGGTGGTGCTCGTGTTGCTTGTCGGCGTGACGACACGGATTGTCACTTGAGATGTCGGCGTAGGCGAGCCGCTCCTGGCAGCCGTGCTCCAGGCATCTTCCGAATCACTTCGAAGAGCCAGAAGAGAACAGTGATGTTAGACATGATAAGCTCAGTGTAAATTGTGATACGGGGTGGAGAGGACGTGTGAGATTGGGCAAAGACAGGATGAAAGGGGACTTTGAGTTGAAGAAGCTCAAGAATGGGAAGAATGGTATGAGTGGCTTCGCAAGGTAGAGCAGCCAAGGGCAAAGTGGTGCATGTTCTTGACCTATCGCCGGCTCCAATTAACAATTTGGGTTATGGGGCTAGTCAAAGTGGGCTCTGCAAAACAGAACAGAAGCTACTGGCGAAGCCGATGAGATAAATGTCGACTTCTACCCTCTTGTAGTCAACTGAAGCCTGTACTGGAGACAGGCGTCGAAGACAAAGGGCAGTACATGTTGAAGTGTGAAGGCGGAACAATGTATATACAGTGGCTATAGCGCTTGGAAATGGGCGAGGAAGGGGATGGTCGATGATATTGGAAAAAATAAGAAAGCGTATGTCTAACTCACGGGTGACTCGCTCCAGAAGAGCTTTGGCTTTCCATCTCGAGGTAAGGCATTGCGACAGGATCAAGAAAAGTTAGAGAAAATTTTCAGACTTTGTATGGAAAATTGTTTGACATAATGAGGAAAGAATGAGAGGGGCGAGACAATGAGTTTATATACAGTGAAGGATGGAATGATGAGATGCCATGAGACGGAAGGGCCACTAACTACTGCATCCAGGACAGGGGGCTCATTTCTGGCGTACAAGGCAGGGTCGTGGGAGCCCAATATACTGAGTACGTATATATACCATGACCTTGTAGCTGGCAATGATCTTTAACTACAATCGCATGTATTTACTTGGCATGGCAGCCGATGGAAGGGCGAATGAACGTTGTAAAGAACAGGCAACGTCTTCTGCTTGTAAGTAAATCAAGTGCCGGCTGCTTTAGACTTCCGTGAAGTTTCTCATATTGCCAGTTGTTCATTTCAACAGTAAGAAAATACCGGAACAAAGTCTTCTGCTGGCTGGCCATATCCTTGATTGACTAAAAAAGAGAGCTCCCAGTTAACAAAGCAGTGGCGGGTCGGGTCGTTGTCGTGAGTATCAGTGAGACCACCGAATGTGGAAGTATCAATGCTACTACGGGATTGGTTGGTAGCGACGCCACTAAACCCAAAGGACCCTCACTCCCATGCAAGGCATCCAGATGAGTGAGTGAGTAGACATATCCAGTGCGCCAACATCGTGCACACGAAGGACATTGCATGCTGGCTCCTATAATGCACAGTGTAAGGTATGTAGCTGCAGGGGGGCGACGCCTCCCAGGCGCAGGCGGGCCTCAAGTCAGTCCACTTTTTGTAGATGCGATTTGGAGCGCGAACCAGAAGCCTTTTGATTTTCAACCTCAGCTGAGGGATGCTCTGGGCACCCACCTGCCTTTGCCGGAATGCAAACCTGAAGGAACAGAATGAAGCGCCGCTGGAGTCCAATGACGCCGGATGACTAAGCCCGCGCACTTGACCCTCTGTTGACACAACAGCGCCGCTTTAGCTTTCGGCGCGCTCCCAACTTAGTGACCGATGGTTTGTTCACCCATCCTGCATCTGTCTTCAAAGCGTAACCTGTGACCTGACAATTATCAGCTGGTATTTCCTTATCAACGCCGTATTCCATGATCCACCTGGTCTGCTGGCTAGGCTGAAAAGGTGTCTTGAACAGGAGAGCTTTTGCAAGCTTGACGTAAGTTTCATGTTCACTACTACAGAGACATCGGAGCGTCAGTCACTCTTGGGAAAGCTTCTGTACCCAAGAGTCCCTTCATATCACTTTTGGGGCGAGAGTGATTCTATAAGGGACAGCTCAAAAGCGAGTATCTGAAACGAAATAAGAATGGAATGAGAAGGGGGATAAATGAAGATTTGTCGCCACCCACCTTATTTGAGTGCATTCTACTGAAAAAAATCACAAGACAAGGGGTAGTTATCCAGATTTCCAGCACCACAACTCAGCTATTCAGTGCTATAGCAAA
This sequence comes from Trichoderma parareesei, assembly GCA_001050175.1. Lineage (NCBI taxonomy): Eukaryota > Fungi > Ascomycota > Sordariomycetes > Hypocreales > Hypocreaceae > Trichoderma > Trichoderma parareesei. The sequence continues at coordinate 17,570 of LFMI01000370.1, read as the reverse complement.
AGAATATAGTTGATACTGCCAATGCTGTAACAATATATAGTAAGAGATCCTGCCCTCTGTTACAATTGCTATATTCCTGCAAACTTAACAGAAGGTTTGATAAAGGTATTAAAGACATTGAAGAAATTTCTCAATACGTAAATTAAGGACATGGGAGAGTCCACAAGCGCCTTAATGAGATTATTTATGAGATCAAGCTGGTCTGAGCCTTGGTCTACTAGATCTAGAAGCTATAAGAATGATTATGGCTGGAGGGAAAAGCTCATCTTTTGAAGCCTTGAGAATGACCATGAAGCAAGCCCCCCCCCACATTCTATCAGATCTTCGCACCGTCTCTCTTGAGAGGGGACTTCTCACTCTGTTTGGGCACAGCGAGGCGTCTTCCCTTAGATGTGTGTCGAATGACTTGTATCATGGCTTCGAAAGATCCAGTGTGCTTTTCGTACATTGGCACTAGGTTCAAGAGTTTCTCCACACAGCGGGGCCCCTCCTCCGCTCCATAGACCCTGCTCGTAACATGGCTGCTCCCCACGTCGTCCCGGTGCTGGTTCAGGACCTCTGGAGGACACAGGCCCATCAACCTATCCAAGAGTCATGGCAGCTTGGAAAGTGTAATGCATTACTTTACTTGCTAAGGGGGGCCCCTCGAGCACGTGTTTCACAAATATCTCCATGCACTATATGTATTATAGATAGTCTTAAGATGCTAGATACCTAAGGTAAGGAACATGTAGCTAAGTCGCGATGTTGGAAACATGAAGACACCTCAAGAGTATAACTATGTATGTCGAGCCTCAACGCTGTGACCTGGAGATTTCATCTGGGCCAGAATAACCTTTAAGCCCCTCTGAGAATCTTCTCATTGATCTGATGACACATTGGTTTCCAATCTTCAAGAGCCCTGGAACCACTGCTAACGCTTCTCCGGGAAATGATGCATTGTAGAGGCATCTGGGTCAATATAGATATATCTCACTCAATGTAGATATGTCTAGCTCAATCAACGATATTTGGTCAAGCTTGCATTCAAAGGAGCTATGTTAAGCACTCTTTACAACTTGTTGAAGAGATGATCTCATGTGAATTTATTGCCACGTCGTATCTTGTTGAACGTCTGAACTGGGAATGTAGCGCGAGTCTTTGAAATGTCGTGTTTCAACGGATCACACACAGACACTCTGGGTTTTCTCCTTCGTCATAACCACATAATGAAGAAGGGGAGCTTTGACGTGCAAAAAGGCTTTAATAGTCTCGCAGGACTATCTTCCGGGGACAGTTTCTCGCTTCATACTTGCACCTACAGGGGAAAAGATTTCCGCTGCTTCGAATGCCACATGAGAAAGAAGTCCGTCACCCAATATAGCAATGATTATACATTTTTAAGAGCGATTGCGAGCAATTTTACGAGCACCAGGAAGTTGATTAGACATGACTCAACTACGACCAGCCCTCTGAGACGGCTTGCTCGTCAGAGGCCCAGTACCACAGCACATTGCTTTCCAACTACGCGAGAGGACATTCGTTTTTGAAGACTCGAGTACTTGTTTTGGAGCTTGAGCCCCTGGGTATCAGATCTCACGACTCAGGGGCCAGTCAATTTTTGTATTGCTTTGTGCGCTATGGGTGCATCTTGCCTTGGTCGGCGGGCGAGCAGAGCACTGGCCGAGCCCTGAATCGAGCTCTCCGCTTACCACCTGTTTCCCGAGCTTCACAATGTGCCACAACAAGAACATGCTGAGCAAGAGCTTACAGAACGTACCAAGCGTCAATATGTATATGGACCCTTGAGGCGCCAACGAGCGAAAGTGAAGGCGTCTACATGGTCGACGCGTCCGTTCTTACTTTACTCGATGGCGTCGTAGCTGCCAAGAGCTTGGTTCAACTGCTTCTCTTACTCACAAATTGTGATTGATACACATACTTGAAGACAAACAACGGGATATGAAAGCCACTCAAATGATCCTAGAGATACCTAGGAGCCTGGCTTCCTCCGTGCTGGATGTCTAGCAAGCTCTGATGATGTCTCTTGCCCGTCACAAAAGGGTGAAGGAAGGGTGCTTTTATCGTCAAGCACCTTGAACACCACAATCACGACGAGTGCAGAACCGACCTGGAGGACGGCGACGTGACACGAGCGGCGCCTCAGAACGTCAGAAAAATACAGCCTGCCATGCCCTTACTGAGACCCTCATCTTTTGACCAAGGCATCAAATGGCGTGAGTTCACGACATAATCATGTAGCCACGAAAACCATGGGGAGCCATCACAGAAGAAGCATCTATGACCCCCCTCAAACGAGCGGCAAATATTCGTCTAGCAACGTAGATCCTGCAACTGCGACGTATCTACGAGAAAAAGAGAAGGCCTTGCACCTTGGATTAGGTGCTCATGTTGAGGGTGTTGCATGATGAAGGAGAAAAGAAAGAAACAAAATTGGCGTCGAAAAAAAAACGCGAAGAAAAGTGGTCGGTTTGGAAATGTCTGTTTTGGGACTAGCGTGACTCGTGATGGTTGAGGTACGGGTTTGTCGTAATTCCAATCCCGTCGCGGGGCTGCAAGAGTCGAATGCTGAATGTTGAAGAACAAGTTCGGAGAAGAATATCGCATAGAATGATTGGGGGAGATTCAAGGCTGGAGAGCAATACCTCGCAACATCGTCATCTGTCTCGGTGAGGCTCTCGGGATGTCAATAAGACTGGCATTATATCTCTCATTGAGATCGCTCCTGATTTGCAGCATGGAACATGACACTTGGGTTGAGATCAACCGAACTGGCCGTGGTGCATCAAACCAGCAGGTTGTCACACAGCACGCGCGTGGGCAGAGAGGGTTGCAGTGAGAGAGGCAGCTGAGAGTGACACAGGTGGCGAAGTTGTCTCGGGGTTGGCGGCAGTGTTGTTCGAGGATGCTCGTTGGACGGCATGGATGATTATAGGTTCTGTGTGTGGAAGGGCCGTCTCTGACTGACGAGACAGGATGATGGCATTTCCATGTAGTACTTATCTTGGGTAGTTTCCTTGCTTGAGGCGTACAAGCACTGCGAGAAGGGTGAACGAGGAGGGGCAGATCACAGTACGAGTATTTACCTTTCATCACGGCGGTGACAGCGGTAGGCCATGCATGTCTCAGCAGGTTGATGCAAATCTTGACAGCGCTTATAGCCGCTGATATACCTCTTGTACGAGGGTTCCTGCTGGTAAAGTGACATCACGCATGCAGCATCTTGCCAGAATAAGGGTGATGCATTCACTTTCAGCAGGCTATATTGACTGCAGCAAAGCATATTGCAACTGAAGAGAATCAGATGCATGGTTAGGCAGCCTACATGTATGGATGTACTCGTATGTCCTCTGGTCGCACGCGACCACAAGCACAACTACCGCTTGGCGCGAGTGTCATCTGTTCTCAGCAAGAAAATTACTGCTCAGGTGAGCGATGCCAAGGGTGCGCAGCCACGATCTGCAGTGAGACGAGTTTGCCCTGTTTTCTGAAGAGAAAGAGAGAGGACGACATTGTCAGGAATGTCGCAAACAATAACAGGCTGAGCAATCATTGAAGAGCGGGAAAGTCGGTAGTAGGGAAAAAATAATGTATGGAGACGGAGAGTACCTAGGAGGAAACAGAAGTCGTGGTGAACACAAACAGAAAAAAAAAAGATAAAATGGCTCCTTCACACACAGATCCAGTCGCGTGGTCAGTCGCTCGCAGCTTTTTGTCTGCGTGTGGTGGCACCAGCAGGTTCGATTGATGGCGTCTCGTCACCGCACGTGGAGCCGGGCCAGGCGCTGGATTGGCCCAGACGGCGATGGAAAAAGGAAGAATTAACAGACAGGGTATCACAGAAAAAGGGTCCGGCATGTCGGAATACTAGGCTGGAGCTAGGCGAAGATGGCTGTCGATTTATTGAGAAGAGGTTGGCATTAGTCCTGTCGCTACTAGTAATAAGCATCGCGGTGGTGGGTGGAAGAATGATCGAGACAGTCGCCAGCCAGAGTCAGACAGACGGCTCAGCAGCCCCTACTTTTTGGTTCGAGGGGTGATGAGGTCTCGGAGATGCGGCTGCTTGGCTGGACAACAGTGTGCGGATGTTGGTGGAGATGGATGCACAGCATCTCGGGCAAATTGGCGACATGAGCTGTACATAGGGAAAAACGGGCAGCGGGAGGATCATCAGCAGGGCCCTCAGGGCTGGGCATTCGCGGCTCACAGAATCTTACGGGGAAGGGGGAGCGGATGGATCACGGAGAGCGATTAGATGCTGGGCCAAGAGCTTGGCTGGGGATGTGATCAAGACGGGCTGACAACATAAGGCAGCGGCCGGGTCTGGGGCCGTTATTAATAGTGTTGATCGTCCTGTGTTTAGCCTCGTCTTCTTCTTCTCGTCTCCCAACTTTCTCTTCTTCCTCTTCCTCTTCCTCTTCTTCCTCCTCACATCGGGCCATCAAGGTACACCGGCATACCTACACATTTTCCCACCACATCTGAGCATTGATTCATTGGCAAGACCTCAAATCTTTTCCTCTTCATCATCACCTACTTCATCACATCCTCCGCCTTTGAAACAAGTCTCTTCCTCGTGTCTCAACCAGGCCGAAAGCCCCGACCGGCAATCTGGGACGCATCGCCAGCGGATCGGACTGGCCACCGATGACCTCATAGCCTCAGCCTCTGCCACGCCAATTAAACGGCCTTCAGCCCCTTTGGACCCCTGGGGGAAAAAGTTCTGTTGGCGTCAAAAGCCTCGTGCGAGCGATGCATCTTTAACTTTCGAGGCGCCTCAATTTCTGGGTTTCCCTATTTGTTTACTTACTTACTGTGTTGTTTGTTGTCTCTTCTGGTTTCTTCACTCCTCATCTTCTCACCACACAGCCTCCTCTCATCAACTGCATTTTCCTACCTTCCATCACGGACAGGCGTACAAACCGCATCCCTACGAAAACCTGAAGCGACAACGAGACAACAATCATCGCCATACTGTTACTACTGAAGCCCTACATCAACATACCTACTTTCTCACGATGCCTCGCCAACTCGGCGGCGGAGCCCATATTCCATGGCACCAGCTGATGCTGCTGACCCTCGCATCATGCAGCGCAAATGTTTTCGCATTGCCCTCGCCAGTCGACCAGAAGATCCTGCGCCCCATCAAACCTGATTCCGATTCTTCATCACTGCAGCAGCAGCAGCAGCAGCGGAAGCTGAACGGCAGGTTCCTGCATATCACAGGTGCGTCCAGATTGTTTCTTATTTCTCCGTCTGCTGTAGGCACCCACGCACACCATTCAAAATGAAGAAGAGAGGGTAGAGTAGCTTCGCCTGCTTCTGCTGGAGCTTCCCTGCCTTATCTTGCGCAAATGCAGTGCGACGCTGTTTATGGACCCTTTATTTCATTCCGATGTCTCGGTGCCACCCTCCATCAGTCGACCTTGCCTCTCCCATTAGCTGATGCTACATGGCATCGCACTGCATCACATCAATTCGAGGACAATGGGCAAATCATGCAGTTGGGCTGACCGTGGAAATTAATGCAGACTTCCACCCCGACGAGCTCTATCGCGCGCACTCATCCACCGAAGAAGGCATCGCATGCCACCGCGGAAAGGGACTGGCCGGCTTCTACGGTGCCGAAAAGACAGACTGCGACACGCCCTTTTCGCTCGTCAACGCAACCTTTGCCTGGATCAAGGACAACATCAAGGACGACGTCGACTTTGTCATCTGGACTGGCGACTCGGCCAGGCACGACAGCGACGAGCAGAATCCGCGACACCAGCCCGAGATTTTGCGGACGAACCGCTTCATTGCCGACAAATTCGTCGAGACCTTTTCCTCGCCTGGAGGGGGGCTCGACATCCCCATTGTGCCCAACTTTGGCAACAATGACTTCCTCCCGCACAACATTATGCTGCCGGGGCCTAACAAATGGTTCACAAACTACAGCGACATCTGGCGCCGCTTCATCCCCGAGGCGCAGCGCCATTCCTTTGCCTTTGGCGGCTGGTTCTACGTCGAGGTTATTCCCGACCAGCTCGCCGTCTTCAGCCTCAATACAATGTACTTTTTCGATCGCAACGCCGGTGTCGACGGCTGCGCCCATCCCTCGGAGCCCGGCTACAAGCACATGGACTGGCTGCGCGTGCAGCTGCAGATCCTAAGGGAGCGCGGCGTCAAGGCCATTCTCATGGGCCACGTGCCACCTGCTCGGACGGATAGCAAGCAGCTTTGGGACGAGACGTGCTGGCAAAAGTACACTTTGTGGCTCAAGCAGTATCGCGACGTTGTCGTCGGCTCCGTCTACGGACACATGAACATTGACCACTTCCTGCTTCAGGATGTCAAGGAGCTAACTCCAGAGCTTGGAGCTGACAATCTCCATAAACGCGAGTCTCCCGACGAAACCATGACTATTGCTTCCAAGGAGGATTATTTGCAGGAGTTGCGGGACAAGTGGTCTGACTTGCCTAAGTCTGTTGTCCGTGACATTGACGAGGAGACGGGGCAGGGCAAGAAGAAAAAGAAGGGGAAGAAGGGCAAGAAGAAGAACAAGCTGGGCAAGATTGGCGGCAAATATGCCGAGCGTTACCAGCTGTCGCTCATCAGCCCAAGTGTTGTGCCCAACTTCTTCCCCACGCTTCGCATATATGAGTACAACATTACCGGCATCGAAGACGCGCCCGTGTGGCGAGATGCGTACGATCAGACAAATCCACCTGAGCCCTTGTCGATACCAGAGGACAACCGCGATTACGAGGACAGGGAAGCAATCATGGCTGAAATCAAGATGATGAGAAAGGATAAGAAGAAGAAGGACAAGAAGAAAGGCAAGGCTCGCAAGCCGCCCAAGGACCACGACCTGATTATTCCTCTGGACCCTCCCGAGGATGCGCTGCCAGGCCCGGCTTACTACCCCCAACTGCTCACCCTGACGGGATACACGCAGTATTTTGCCAACCTCACCCACATCAACGACGATCTCCCCGGCGTCGAAGCTGACACCAGCAAGTGGCGCAAGGGCAAACACGACCACAAGGAGCCCAAGCACGGAGAGCCGAATCCCCGCGAGTTCCAATACCAAGTGGAGTACAGCACCTTTGACGACAACATCTACAAGCTGTCCGACTTGACGGTCAAGAGCTTGTTGAGGCTGGCTTACAGGATGGGCCAAAAAGGGCGCAGCAAGAGCAAGGCATTCGACGTGTACGATGATGAAGATATGGCCGCAAAGACAGACGATCATACAGACGCAGACGATGACGACGACGAATTAGACGCAGAAGCAGACAATGGCACAGACGATGCGCCCGCGTCAGAACTCAAGAAGGGCAAGAAGGATAAAAAGGGCAAAGGCAAGAAGAAGAAGGGCAAGAAGGAGGACAACAAGGCCTGGCTGCACTTTTTGAAGCACGCCTTTGTTAGCACGGTTCCCAAGGAGGAGCTTGAAAAGATGTGATGGGATTTTTGTTTTCACCTGGTATTTTTGTGTATTCTGGTATGGATGACTGACGATATTGGATGGTGCATTCATGGCGTTTTGGATATATATTTTTCGGAGAATACTTGATGGGCGGGCGGCTGCTCTTGTGGTTCGGAAGATCCTTGAAGCGATGTTTTTGATCGGACGCATCATGGTATCATTTACCGTCGGTACCGGATTGGAGCATTTCTACATGTTTGGTGGCAGATATATACCCCTCTTTAGACTATTTGGCAGTTTTATGGAATGGATAGTGTTCATTCATGATCTTCGAGTTCTCAAATATCCTGTATTCGGGTCCTATCAAGCTGTGTGTGTGTGTGTATTACTGTACAGATGCGGAGTGTTTCGCACACTCGAGTCTTTATGCGATGATGTCATGTAGCTGGTATGCCGATCATTCGATCCTTGCTCCTACGAGCTAATTTACCATTGAGTTTTGAAATAGCGATTGGTATGCTGAAGAGGTTGGGGTGAGCGAGTGCAAGCACGGTGACTAGCGAATGTAGTGGTGTATTATGTATGTATGTATGTCGTGTGAGCTTTCGGCAATGGTCACAATTGTCTTTTATGCTTCCATTAGCATCGCGAGCCGGAAAAGGGGAATGTCAAGACAAGCATCCAGACATACCATGATGATTCTTCTAGTGTACTCCTAGCCTGTACGGGCATGTCCTGCAGAGGCTGGTTTGGCTGTGACTCTGACTCTGTCAAAGACGTGCGCGGCGTCATTGGTGACTGGAGGAGGGATACGCCGCTGGCGCTACTATCGTCCTCGTCGCTTACATTAATGGCAACGGCGTTGGACGTGACGATGTCGAGGTTGACGTCGGGGGTGATGGCAATGTCGTCGAGGAGGCCGGTCTCTTTGAAGACGGATTTGCGGCCGCGCTGGAGGTTGCTTGTTTCTGTGCGGAAGAGGACGTAGGGGGTTTCGCCTTCGCGGAGGCGGTCTTGGGTTCGGTGGGAGTTGAAGCTGGGGCGGGTTGGATTTGAAGAGGAGGAGGATGGGGGAGAGGGGAGGGAGAGCATGGTGGTTGTGGTGGCTGTTGATGGTGATGAGGTGGCTGAGGTGGTCATTCTAGCTTAGAGGGTGGTTGTTTGTGTAAGGGTAGAATGGTGATGGGTTTGGATTGAGATGTATGAGAGAGGATAGATGGATGGATGGATGGATGGGATTGTTGGGTATATATGGGTTGCGTATGTAGGATGAGATGAGTTGGGAATGAGACGGACGACTTGTTGACTGAACAACAAACAGGAGCCAAGAGGAAGAAGCTCTTTTAAAGGAAGCGAGATTGGTGAA
>LFMI01000369.1:6296-21627 GCA_001050175.1 Trichoderma parareesei | reverse complement strand
AAAAAAAAAAAAAAAAAAAAAAAAAATATTGAGGTAGCAAAGTTGATTCGAGGGGTGAGGGAAGAGGGGTTTACCATGTCGAATCCAATTACTGGAATCTTGGTCTCTTCATCGTAAGACGTGATGGCATATCCCACGACGCCTCCCGCCGGGCCAGACAGGATGGCCTTGAGGCCGGTGAACTTGTCGACATCGACAAGCCCGCCATCGCTCTGCATAAACTCGCATCGAGCGCCCTTGCGTCCCTTTTCGTGCTTGACGCTCTCCGTGCCGAGGCCGCCCTCGAAGCCCGCCTGGAAGCCATTGATGTACTTTTTGATGGAGGGCGTCAGGTAGGCGTCTGCGCAGACGGACGTTGCTCGGGGCACGAGCTTCACCATGGGCATGAGCTCGTGGCTGAGGGAGATGTGCTGGAAGCCAATTTCCCTTGCGATGCGGCCTATCAGGGCCTCGTGGTCGGGGAACGTGTATCCGTGCATCAGACACACGGCTATGCTGCGGATGCCAGAGTCGTACACCTTTTGCAGCTTTTCCCTGATGTCGTCGTGTTCGGGGCGTCTCAGGACCCGGACCGTCTCGCCGGAGAGGCCCCTGACGAGGTCTTTACCCTGCGCTTCCTCAGAGCCCGCTTGAGCATCTGCCTCTGTGATTTTCCTCTCCGGGTCCTCGGCATAGTCCTCCAGCGTAACCCGCTCGTCAATCTCGACAACCTGCTCATACAGGACGTCGGGCTTCCTGATGGCCAGGTCAAAGATCTTTGGCCGGGACTGGTTGCCAATGGCCAGGCAGTCGCGGAAGCCCCGCGTGACGACCATGGCAATCTTCTCGCCTTTGCGCTCCAGCAGGGCGTTTGTGGCCACGGTGGTGCCCATGCGGATGGAGTCGATGTGGGAGGTGTCGAGGGCCTCGCCGCGGGGGATGTCGCGCTGGAGGAAATGGCTCATGATGCGCCGGATGCCCTCGAGCGGCGCGTCGTCGTAGTTGGCCGGGTCTTCGGACAGGAGCTTGATGATGATTTCCTGGCCGCGGTGCTCGCCCACGCAGTCGGTGAAGGTGCCGCCGCGGTCGATGGCTATGCGGATGCCGCGCTCCTTTGGGGGGGCTGTTGTTGTTGTTGTTGTTGCCATGATGATGATGGTGGTGGACTGGAGGGGGGTATCACGGGGAATGGAGTGCTGAGAGGAGGACGGCTAAAGAGGATATGGAGTGATGGAGTGAAGAGGGTTTCTTATATACATGAGTTTAAGTTGCTTAGTTCAGCAGAGGGCGACAAGGTCATGGAAAGTGACGTCGAGTGAAGATCGTGGGCAAAGATGCCGGAGCAATGAGGCGATTTGATTGTCAATGAGATGTCACTAAAAACGGCTGGTACATACCTTATGGCGGGGGTGAGCTTTTGTGAGCTTGGCGGGGTTCGGCCTCCGAAGCCGTGGACGGAGTGAGCGAGGTTTGCCGGGCAACGAGACGCTCTGATTGGTGATGACGAGAAAAAGGATTATTGGTGAGTGGGAGATACAACCATGCAGGGCTTTACAGCGGAGAGTCAGGGCCGTTGGTTCTGTTTGATGCTCTCAAACTGCGCATGTCGCCGCTGTTGAAGGCCATCAGCTCCGCATTACGGAGCTCGTCGTGGGGTATCACGACGGCACGATCGGGGAACAACTCCGAACAAACCTATGAGACTACCTAGGTTGAGATGGCCGCATGTAGTAGGTCGGCATCTCAAGGCGTCTTGACTGAGGGGGGTATTGACTCTGTTTTACTCAATGATTAACAATACAATCATCTTTTGAATAGGTACTTATGTGAGAGTGCCTATAGGTGCGGAGTGACAGCATCCAGCTTACATGTATACACCTCTTACTGGGTAATGGGAAGTCTCGTCTTTCGCATCACATTCATCATCAACACTCTCTCTTTTCCCAACAAATGCACCTTGCCCGAGCGTCAACCGACTCTCATATTTTCACCCATCTTGATATGATTATATCTACTGCACCTTGGAGAGTCTGAGACATGGACCGAGGTACGGACGGGTGGGATTCAGCTTAGTCAACACATTGAGCACCCCCAGATGGTCAAGATGCATCTCGAGCCTCATGGCTGTTATTAATAGTTCTTCTTTCATCAAAAAAGGCACTTTGGCCGAGCGGTCTAAGGCGCCGTGTTCAGGAACAGCTCGCACTGTGAGCGCATCCCTCTTCGCGGTCTAGAAATAGGCGAGGGTTCGAATCCCTCAGGTGTCATTTCTTTTTCATGGTTTTTTTTTGGCTCATGATAATCAGTTCTTGATAGATGCAGAAAGATGTGATATTCTAGGAAATCTCGTCTACTTACCTGGGTGTGTGTGTGTACAGGCCTACTTCCTCCTCTTCTTTGCCGCCCCATCAGCACCTTTCCCAGCTCTCCGCTTCTGCGAGCTGGAATCCCTCTGCTCCCTCCGCAGCACCACGCCTCTCCTCGGTCTCAGCATCATGAGCCCCCTGACTTGGAGCTTCTTCGGCGACTGGTCTTCGTACGCCGTGTCGTAGCACTCGTCCTCGTCGCTGCTGCTGCCATCGTTGCTCTCGCTATCCGTCGAGCCTCCGTCTGCACTCACAAACTCCGTCTCATCATGAGCTTCTCCCATCTCGCTGTCCTCGCTCTCCGACAAGATGTGCTCTCCCTGATCAAGACGATACGTCCACGCACTTATACCGTTCTGTATGTGGTACTTCTCCAGAGAATCCCTCAAGCGCGTAGCCATAAACAGAGCATGGTCCTGACAGTTCCGCAGCATGGCAACGCCCTGCAGAAACTCGTGGTGCGACCCCAACAGATTCGCCGTCAGGACAGGATACTGGTGATAGAGCAACCTTCCATCCAAAGACTTCGATTCAAAGTGCGCATAAAAGTTGATAAAGATGCCGTTGGTGGTAAACGTCATGATCTCTGCACAGTCGGGTAACGTCTTATGTTGCATATGGGCGAGAGCAATGTTCCGCATGTAGACCATTGCCGCGCCGTGGCGCGCGCTTGTCGCCTCCATGGCCTTGAGGTCGCCGTAGGCGAAGTCGCCGGCGAGGTGCGGGTGCACGAGGGAGATTTGTCCGTGGGTGAAGCATACCGAGGCGTGGAGGTACTCGACGTCGACGCATGGATACGCATCGAGCCTGAAGCCCTGGGCGAATCCGGGACACGGCTTTTCGATGCCGCGCGAAAAGGGGGCGTATTCGGGAAAGTCGTTGAAGGATTGGCAAAACGTCCTGATGTAGTCGGGCTGCTGGGGATATTCCTGGAACAGCGACATGGTGCCGCACATGACGGCTTCTCTGGTGGTGCTCAAGTACGAATGCATGGTGTAAGACTGCCATTTGGCGGCAGGCCAGTCCGTGATGTGGCGTGCTGTTCGGAGTCGTGCCCGAAGCCATTCCAGGTTTTTCGGTCGTCTGGACAGCTCGGGAGTCAGGACACCATTCTGCAGCTGTACGGCGGGATACTCGCCGGGCGGAACCAGTTTGTTGTCGAAGACCTTTGGGGCAGCACTCAAAGAACGTTCTATGTTTTCGAGAATCTCGGGGAACTCGTTCTTTGCTTGGTTCTGAGCCTGGTGTAAGTTGGCGCCTTCGACCGGGATGTTGTTCTGTCGGTTCCAGTTGTCTTTTCGAATCCTTTGCAGGAGGGGGAACCACGGCGCAAATCTCTCTGGTCCGGCTGGGATTTCTTCTTCGACTGGTGTTGCTGCTTTTGTCTTTGTTCTTTCGGAGCGTCGTACGGGAGCCTTTGCGGCCGCCGGCTTTCGACCTTTTCCTATGGGGGGCATCTTGGTGTTTCCGTTAAAGGGAGAGCCAAACCCAGAGGACTTTCTCGGGCAGTAGTTATGGCTCGAAATAACAAAATTTGGATTGTGAAGAATGACTTACCGTGAGAATCTGATGTGTAGTCGTCTGGAAGCTTAGGGTGAAGTTGAAGTCTTTTGTCGGGTTATATCACATTTCCATCCTGCAGTGAAAAGCCGTTCGACACTTGTTCAGCACTGAGTAAAGCATCATTGTTCGGCAAAAATTTATATCATCTACGTGATGCAGTTTTGCGAGACTTGAATCCGTTTCCGATGAATAGAACACACTGCGGCTTCTGTATAAATCACAAGTTAGGCGGAGGTTTGAACATGGTGTACACGATGAAACACAATGGCGACGGAGGCTGGCTCATAACGTATTCCACAAAGAACACATAACAATGAACATTGCGGAGAACTTTTCGCACTTTTATATCTAGATACGTACCATGAGTGTGGAAGCCCATGCGTGTTCCTCCTCTCTATCGCGACACTGAACGATCGCCACCTAGGACCTGAAACAGGAGGCAAGCCCTGCAAAGCATTCAATTCCCATTGGAGACCGTTATAGACCTGAACAGCTGCAGCACGCCAGCTGAACCGCGGACACTTTTGCTCCAAGGGCATGCCGACAGGAGCTCAGCCGCAAGAGACCAGTCCATGCATGACTGTGGCGAGGCTACATGGGCGGCTGAGGCACGGCTAATGAGATTGTGAATACATACATGGATGCGCTGTACAGACTCCGAACTCGTGACATGATCCCATTGGCCGAGTGGTTGGGTATCGATGGGTGCCTCTTTCAGGTATATGCATGCACATAGGTAGGTACGCAGTCGGAAATTGAATGCCACATTCAGCCGCAGTCTCGTATATGAGGATTCTTCATCGCTCTCCATCACGTCCGCATCATAGTCTATTCAAAGCATCCTATCTGACCCCAAAATGAAACAGAAATTCTTACGTCTCAAGAACTTTTTCACGAAGAAGCTGAAGAGGCGTCTTCACAAATCAGAATCAAATAGGGGAACGCCTTTCCCCCCAGCATCTGACACTCTCGCGCTTACTTCCCCGTCATCTGTTCAACCGGAAGATGAGCGATCATGGACTGTTCAACCACAGACTGTTCAACCACAGGCTGCTCAACCACAGGCTGCTCAACCACAGACTGTTCGGCCTCAGCAAGCTCAGCACGAGGAAGCTCATCCACTGGAGGTTCAGTCACACCAAGTTCAATTGCCGGAATCACCTGAAGCAGCCGCTACTCTGATACACACTGAAAGTGACCCATGGGTTCTCGCATTCAGCATGGTCCAGAAGAGGGAGGGCGAATTGATGCTTGCCTACGAGAAGTATCTATCCTCCCTACACGGCCACGCTGCAGCCGATGCAAACCTCTCCACTCCAGAATTCATCAGGGCCATCGTGGACAGGGCCATAAAGGACAGAGAGGAGAAGAGATGGATTGTCCCTCTCCTCGGCACAGACATCGAGGTTCGCAAGCAAGCTGAGAGGCTGGCGAAGCTTCTCCTCTGGTCTGAACCGATCGTCAAGTCTGCTGTAAGCAATCAGCCATATGCGGCACTCGCGTGGTCCGGCGTCTCGATTCTTCTTCCAGTGAGTCTATTTTGGCCTCTGCTCTCCTCGGCCTTGGCTAATGATCGTAGCTTGTCACCAGCGGCATCACCCAGAATGAAGCGATGCTAAAGGGCTTGAATTCCATCGGCGATGTTCTAATATACTGGCGAATCTGTGAGGAGACGCATCTCCCGTCTCTAGATGGCCCGTCTCAGCGGAACCTTCTCGAATCTTTGGCCAAGTTGTACTCGTATATCATCGAGTATCAAGCGCAGGTCATTTGTCACCTTTCAAAGAGGCAGCTAACTCGAGCATGGAGCGACATATCCAGCCCTGGAGAATGGGGAAGCAAAATAGAGGACATCGACCGACGCAACAAAGAGTGTCGCAGCGTCCTCAATCTTCTCGATGTTGAGCATATCAACACGCGATGGAAGCAGCAACTACGTGAGATACAAGAGTCGCGGGATATTCTTGAAGAAATTCGCGAGGCCGTCAAAGAGAACGGACTGGAAGCTCGCAAGGCTTACGAAGAAGAGAAAGCTACCAAGCTCCTCCACCTCCTCGCGTCCGACTACCAGGGCAACAAAGATTTCAATCCGCCAAGGGTAGATGGAACCTGCGAATGGTTCTTCGCGGACGAGAGGTTCCGCAACTGGCGCGACAGCGAGAACTCCCGTCTTCTCTGGGTATCTGCAGGTCCGGGTTGTGGAAAGTCTGTCCTCTCACGAGCGTTGATTGACGAGAAACGGCTGTCTACCAACGTGACAACCTCTACCGTTTGCTATTTCTTCTTCAAAGATGGCGATGAAAGTAGAATGTACGCGCACAACGCCCTCTGTGCAATACTCCACCAGCTTTTCAGCCAAGACTTTACCGGCAACCTCCTTGAACAAGCTCTTACCAGCTATAACAACTTTGGCGAGACTCTGACAAAATCATTTTCCAAGCTGTGGGAGATTTTTCTGCAATGTTCCAGCACTTCGAATTGTGGCGAAATCATCTGCCTTATTGATGCCTTGGACGAGTGTCAAGAGGAAAGCAGGAACATGTTGATCGATGGACTCAAGGGCTTATATCAGCGTTTCTCCAAGCGGCCATCAAGACTCAAGTTTCTCGTCACAAGTCGACCCTACGACAATATCGAATCGGCTTTTAGACAGTTCTCTGATACTGCGACTTACCTACGATTTGATGGCGATGACAAGTCTGCGGAGATTGGCCACGAAATCGATCTAGTCATAGACGCTAGAGTGAACGAATTTGCACAGGATTTCAAGGAGGAAGATCGCCGCCTAATCGCCGACCGACTGAAGAGTACGGTGAACCGCACATATCTCTGGCTACATCTGACCCTTGGAATTATCATGAAAAGCCCGAGTAGGTTCGGCAGATCTGGCGATATCGTGGCTTTCTTGTCCAGTCTACCCTCGGAGATTTCTCAAGCTTATGAGAAGATCCTGGCCAAGAGTCAACAGCAGGATTACACAGAGGCTCTTCTGAGGATCCTTCTTGCCGCAGGACGACCACTTTCTTTGGAAGAAGCAAATTACGCCTTGACGCTGGCTACAGCGAAACGGCAATTTGATTCCCACGAAGCGCTGGAAAATGCACTCTGGTCATTGGCTACTTTCAAGGACTGCGTCAAGAATCTATGCGGGCTCTTTGTCAGTGTACATGACGGCAAATTATCCTTCATTCATCAAACAGCCCGAGAGTTTCTTCTTAGTTCAACAAGAGGAGGGAACTGGCAGGGTCGGTTTACCATGCCGAAATCGCACAGCACGCTGTCATCGGCATGTCTACGATATCTGCTCTTGCAGAATCTCCTAGCCGATAAAGGCGACTTTAGACTTACCTTTTATTGCGAATTTCTTTCATACGCCGCTACATATTGGCCTCTGCACTACAATTCACAGAATGTTGCTGATGCTTTTCAATTTCGGAAGGAGGCGCTCGCGGTCTGCTGTGAGCACCACATCTGGGCGCGGTACTATCTTCATCACTGGGGATGGGCGAATTGGACGTCCTGGTCAACTCTTTCTTTCGCCAGCTATCTTGGGTTGAATCCCGTAATCCAAGAGTTGCTGCAAGGAACAGCCGACAATGACATGTCGGATACAGATATCAACGAGGCGCTGTGTCTAGCGTCACAGAATGGTCAGACGGAGACCGTCCAGACGCTGCTGCATCATGGCGCCGATGCTAATGCTATTGCATCAGACTGGCCCAGCACTGCGCTTTCTCTAGCCTCAGCTAAAGGCCATACAGAGACTGTCCAGGTACTGCTAGATCATAAAGCTGATGTTAACATGACTGGTGTATTCGGCACTGCGCTTCAAACAGCATCAAAGGGAGGCTATACAGAGACCGTCCAGCTGCTGCTGAATCGTGGCGCCTATATTAATGCCATAACGAACGATATCACTGCGCTTCAGGCAGCCTCAACGGGAGGCTATACAGAGACCGTCCGGACGCTACTGGGTCATGGCGCTGATGCTGATATTTCGACGCCAGGGATCTTGGGCACTGCGCTTATTACAGCATTATTCTACAATCATAGGGAAATTGTCCAGATGCTACTGGATCATGGCGCCAATGTTAACGCTATAGGAGGCTATTATGGTACTGCGCTTATTGCAGCTTCAGCAGGAGGCCATACAGAGATTGCTCAAATGCTGCTGGATCACGGCGCCGATATTAACGCTATAGGGCGCGATTATGGCACTGCGCTTGCTGCAGCCTTTAAGGCACGCCATATAGAGACTGTTAAAGTGTTGCTGGATAACGGTGCCGACGTTCATCCTGCATCAGAGCAGATTGGCAGTGAGCTTCAAGTAGCAGCAAATTGGGGTGATATAGAGCTTGCCCAGATGCTGCTGGATCATGGCGCCAGCATCTTGACACATGAGCATCTTGACACATGAGCATCTTGACGACGCGATTGTTATTGCGACAAAGAGGCGCAAAGCAGAGATTGTCAAAGTATTGCGGAAAAGGAAAGAAGCCATAGGTATAGGAAGGGTTTAGCGTATGCAATATATCAGGTATGTATATACATGTCTCCATGGCATAAGGCAACTCAATCCCAGGACTCTACTAACCTGATAGTTGATTCCTTTCCTGTCTGTTTATTACCTAGGTATATTACGAGGCTCGTCGAGTGAGTTACTCAATTAATGCCTCGAATGCATGGCGTCACGACATACGTTGTATCAGCTTCAGATTCTTGACGAGGTACAATGGGTATCTTATTCAAAGACTTGTTCTAAAATCTGTTTCAAAGGGAGCGGCTCTCCGGTATCCCAGATTCGCAAATGTCGAGCAATGGAGCTGAGTAACCTCTGTACACGTTGCTCAATATACTGGAGAAGGAAACATAGGCGTAGTATAACGAAATAGCAATCACCTTGCCTCTGGTTTTAATCGTAGCAGTAATACAGACATGCCTAAGGTATACTTGCTGGGATAGTGAAGCGAAACTGTCATTGGAAAGTCACTCGTTTATCTACATAAAGCATGCCAGTCTTACAGAACTCCGTTATTCAAGTAGAACAAGACGGTATCCTCTATAGAAATTTAAAATTTGAAGAATTGAAACCAAATAAAAAAGGATTCAATTTGCTTTATATACTTCTTCTTAATATCTTTTATGAAGAAGCCATGGTTTTGTTCACGTCAGAATACAAGATACTATCTGTACTTATTTGATTGAGGACCACTAGACGTTGCCGCTTCTCTCGTCGATCATGCTCCTCAACCACATCACTACAACGACGATGCACGTCTGCCAAGGTTGTTCTTCGACCAATCCTCAATTCCAGTCAGCAGTCAAAAACTTGGAAGTCCAAACAACGGATTCATCAATCCAAAACGGCCATGTCACTTTCGGCCGTCTCGTCAATGCACCGCCAGCAAATACTGTACATGTAGCAGCGATTCTCCAGCCACACTTATGACCTCATCCACTCTGCCCCAAAAAGGAAGGCTGCCGAATCGAGCAATCAACACACCACCAACATCCAATCATCAACCCAACATTGCCAGTCCATCACCGAAACAATGGCTGCACAAAAGCGTGCAGAAAAACACGAAACAAGGAGACAGCGAATCAACTTGGCATTCGCTTACCAGCGGCTGCCCGCGTTTAGGCCAGCGTAATGCCGCACAACTGGCGGGAGAGGGACAGCAGACCACGGGTTGTTTTCTAGGTGATGCCAGAATCCGGAAGAATACCAGGCTCGTAAACCGGGTTTTTGGCCATGGATGGGCATCTATGCGTGTCGTATGCCCTGCCGCTCACAGGGGTCATGTGTGCTACGTATGACGACGGAGCTGCAAGTTGGTGTCGTAGATCAACCCAGGCCGTCCAAACCAGGGTGAAGCCGCGAATCGAATAAATGCAGCGCCTTTGTCCCTCCGGACAGTTCGACCGCATAGTCTCTGTCCCAGTCTCACTCGTTGCCTCTTTCACCCACATATCCCGCTTCCCTCCAGGTACACAAACACCAAGAAAAGTAGCATCACCACCAACCACCAACCATGGCGCTCGACCGCATCGTCAACATCGTCCTCCGAGCCGCGGAGCTCGTCTTCGCCGCCATTGTCGCCGGCGTCACGGGCGAGCACCTGCACAACTTCCGTCATGCGTCCAGCTGGTCCCAGGGCCGCTTCATCTACACCGAGGTCGTGGCCGCGCTGTCCATGTTCTTCTCGCTGCTCTGGCTTGTGCCCTTTTCGTGGTCCTTTGTGCACTGGCCCGTCGACATTATCCTGAGTCTGTGCTGGTGGGCTGCGTTTGGTCTGTTGGTTAACGTAAGTGACAACTCATCATCATCTTCTTCTCTCTCCCGCTTCATTTACTCCCTCTACTCTTTCGCAATTGCATGTGTGCAGAAGTGGGAGGCTGACAATGTACGTCTAGTTGCTCGGCAACTCGTGTGGCTACATCTTCGACTGGGACAATGTCCACCCCATCTCCGGCGACCAGTGCGGCAAGTTCAAGGCCGACATTGCCTTTACCTTCCTCTCGGCCCTGCTCTGGCTCGTGTCTGCTCTCCTGGGCATCTTCTGGGTTAGCAAGCACCGTCCCGCTCGGGTCGATGCTGCTCCGCGCCAGAGCAGCGGCCGCTGGTACCGCCGCCGCAGCCGTGTCTGAGAGAACTTTCCTTAACACTTCGACGCCCGAATACTCCGATACCCGATACCCAGCCGTTGAATGTCTTTTGATACCCGGTACTCAGATACGAATGAGCTTTACGCAGCCTCGAGAGGCACACGGTCCTTTATGATACCCCTTGATTTTTACCCCTGGATATAATACCCCTGCTTTACACAGCTATTTCTTGGTCGATTGTGGCTCATGATGAACGATACGAAAAGGAGGTTGGAGTTGGGTGGATTATGATGAGAAATTGGGATGGAGATGATGTTGCTTCGGCTTTCAGTATACCTTCTTCCTGTCCTATGCCGTACTACGGCTTCTATTGACCTTCTGTAATGACCCTTATACCCAGCTAAGCTAGCACTTAATATCTGATCGTGTCTTCTTTTTCTGCATCCATCATTGCGATCGAGACCATGGCGCCCTGATCTCTCCTTGAAGTCTAAGAGTTATACCCAACATGGAGCATTCCTGCTTCGAGAAGATGGCGGACTAGACGTAGAGTTTGTGCTAGAGCGCCCTATTTGGTAATTGAGTTCCTCTTTCCAGCATCTCCTCGTTCTTGATTCCAGCCCTCGGCAAGTGCTAGAATTCCATCTCCGTTGCCCTACCAAACGCCATGATCGAGATTCCCCAGATTGCCATGGGGCTTCACGTAGATTGCAACATACTGTAATAGTCTGCATGTACGTACGTACGTCAGTGAAGATCTTCCTTCTCCACGTCACAGCCAGCAAGACAAACAACTTGCTGTGCCACAGCAGCACCTCGCTTTAATGTACAGAACGTAGCTAACCTGAATATGTGTTCTCCCAACCAAGCACAATCAGACTTATCGATTGACTCAAAACCAAGCTTTTTTTTCCTCCTCACGAGACTGCCACATGGACGGCTCACCAGCCACAAGTCCCAAGGGCATGATGCAACGATGATTGCAGTTGCGCCACCTTTGGGCCCACCACGTGCGTCATCGCGCAAGTCAATCCAACTACCAGCCGTCTCTTTGCATCACCATCCACATACTACTACCAACTTTGACCAAACACGCAAGAAACGCGGCCGTGCAGTGGCTTGGTGTAAGCTATTTCCCCTAGCCTTGATTCTCTACAGTACTACCACAGTATTATTGGCATAATCATGGCACAACACAAACTGGCCCATCACGCGGGTTACCTAAGCTCGGCACTGGCCTCCTGCTGCTCCCGGATGCAAGTCATCTCTAGCTGATCAACGTCACTCTGCCCCGGTATGACGCTCGACGATTGCAGCTTCGTGCCGTTACCTCATAACTTGGGAGCAGCAAGAGGCGCTATGAGATCTGTGGCTGCTGCAGCACGGCTTTGGTTGGGCAAGCAAGAGCATCCCGTAGACAAGAACAGCGGGCAAGCTTCAAGGGTTGGACGCCATCAGCTTGGAAGTCGCAGCATGAGCAACCAATGTCATCATCGGGAGCGATCAGTCTCTTCGTGAGGAAGGATCCAGCTCCAAGCTCTATATAACTGCCATGCTCCTCCTCTCCCTATTCCTGGAATCTCATCAGAATATCGCAACATTCAAACAAACAAACCAACACTCAACTACAAACTGCCAACTCAATTTTATACCCAACAACTACTTACAACCTTGAATACCCATCACATCCATCATCATGTCTTCTCTCATCAACAAGGTCAAGGACAAGCTCCACTCCGACAACAAGACGGAGCAGCCCGAGGGCACCCACGGACCTCACAGCTCCCGCGCCGCCAACGCTGCCGACCCTAGAATTGACTCGGATCGTGACCACCGCGAGAACTTGGGCAAGCATGACGGCTCATACACTACCGGAGGCGACAACTACTCTTACGGCGCCGGCAACACTGCCACCACCGGCACCACCGGCACCACTGCCACCACCGGCACCACCGGCACCACTGGTACTACCGGTACTACCGGTACTACCGGCTTCGGCTCCGGCCCTGCTTCCAAGACGGCCGGCATGCACAGCTCCAACTTGGCCAACAAGGCCGACCCTCGAGTCGACTCCGACCTCGACGCCAGCCGCAACATGGGCATGAAGTCTCATGGTGCTACCCACGGCGCTACCCATGATACCACCAACACAGGAACCACTGGCACTTCCGGCACCACTGGTTACGGAACTGGTTCTCACAGCACCCAGACTGCTGGCATGCACAGCTCCAACCTGGCCAACAAGGCCGACCCCCGGGTTGACTCTGACCTTGATGGCAGCCGCAACATGGGCATGAAGTCTCACGGTGCTACCCACGGCACCACTACCACAGGCAGCAGCACTGGCACTTCCGGAACCACTGGGTTCGGATCTGGCTCCAATGCCACCAGAACTGCGGGCATGCACAGCTCAGATATGGCCAACAAGCTTGATCCCCGGGTCGATTCTGACCTCGACGGCAGCCGCAACATGGGCATGAAGTCCCACGGTGCTACCCACGGCACTGGCAGCACTAACACCCACGACACCTCTTTGAGCTCTGGAGGTATGGGCACCGACAGTCTGGGCTCCGGTGGACTGTCTAGCACCACCGGCTCGACTGGTGCCTACGGCACTACCGGCGGCGCCCATCCTTCAACGGGCTTTGGCACGACTTCAGAGTTTAGCACTGGGGACCGCAACTTGGGCCAGAACACCAGTGCCCTCGGAGGTGATTCGACCACCAGCGCCTATGGCGGCGGTACGGGCAGCGTCGGCGGAGGATTTGGCAATGACCGCCAGACGACCGGCCCTGCCCCCTCCACGGCTGGCCCGCACAAGTCGGACATGATGAACAAGGTCGACCCTCGCGTGGACAGCGACCTCGACAACAGCAAGACGGTTGGCGGTGACAAGACCTTTGCCCAGTCGTAAGTGGGCAAACGCCTCTGTCCCGGAACAACGGTCGCCGACTTCGACGAACTAACACCTCCAGGGACAGCAGGACGACGGCCAAGGATCCCACGGATGCTGCCCAAGTGCCCCCTTCGGTGTTGCAGAAGCACATTGGCAAGCCCAGCATTGAGCACGACAACCACAGCTACGACCGTGAGCGGAGGCACAGCGTTCACCAGCGGGAACAGCACCATGGATTGTAGGCCAGGAAACTTTTGATTGATGGCTCTTGAGATATCCAGTCAGTCTGTATCACTAGTATTATTGTATTAATTAGCGCAAGGTCAATGAAATGATGATGACTTTTTCAACAATGATCAATAATCAACTGATTCAAAGTGTGACTGTAACCTTACGTACCTACGTAAACATGTGGATGTTCTCACTGTTCAGCACCCTCTCTCACTTACTCCGCACAAAATTGACTCAAAAGAGACACGTCAACACCTGTATCACCCACTCATCATGGCACGTCGTACGAAGCTGCCAGGAAAACACAAGAGACAACCCTGTTGTGAAATGTGACAAGAAGGGGCCAATCGCAGCCGGAAGCAAACAAAAGATTCGGTCACCTATCAGACACGCCACAAAGCGGTGCGGCTGACTTTTGAGCAAAGATTGGTAGTATTCGAGCAAGGGGGTCGGTGGATGCATCAGGAAACCCATGCAGCTTTGGCTGTACGTCGGATCAGAGAGAGCTGAAAAGGAACAAAGAAAAAGAGATTCGTCATTTTGAGGGAGTGATGAGAACTACTAGTACTGCATATTAATACCGCTGGGCGGCGGTCTCAGTCGGGGACATTTGAGGGAGATGGAAGGGGGGGAGGGAAACCGGGTTTTCGGGTGACACTTGCTTAGCGGAGAAGGAGAGTGAGTGGACTGATGAGAAACATGAGATTTGAGATTTGAGATTGAGATGGAGATGGTGAGAGATGAAAAGTTGGGATCTGATACGATGAGATACGATGGTTACGATAATATTACAGACAAGGCTCATCATGTATGTACCGGTACAAAGGGCGAGATGCAGTAACGTGGGGAGGGGAGGGGTACAATGACGAGGTACCTGTCGGCCGACCAAGTGACAAGACAAAAAGAGGCATCAACACCAAAACCCCCACATATTCACATCCATCCAACTACCATCGACCTTGACAGTGGCCTTGTTCTCTCACTCAGGCCCCCTCTTGTCGCTCCCAGAGTCTCTACACCGTCTGTGACAGCCAAGGGATACAAGAGTTTTGATTTCAATCAATATACACCCCCCGGGACGTTGCCCCCGCGGTGCATGAGTCGCGTCTTCCGCTGAAACCAACCCTCCACACTCCGTCGCCATGATCCCGCCATAACCCTCGCCGCAATATCCAGCACTACCTACTACTACTACTACTTCAAAGTCCAGCACAGACTCCAATACACCCAAATGTCCACCCCGACGCCCTCCTCGTCCATCCCGCAGCGCCTCTGGGCCGCCCAGATCCCCCTGCACATCACTCACCGGTCCGCGCCCTCGACCTCGACGCCCCTCATCACGAGCATCCCGCGCTTCAGCTACCTGTCGCTGCTGTTGCCGCGCCTCTCGGCCTACTTCGACGCCCCCTGCTCCAGCTTCCACTTCGAGGACGTGCAGCTGAGGAACCTGGCCGTGGGGCTGCTGGCCGACCTGTACGCCCCGAGCCTGCCCTGGCGCCTGGTTGTGGATGACGGCGTGGCGTGGGATATTGGAGATACCTTTTTGAATAGTGTCAAGGAGGTGAGCCAGCCCTTTTTTTCTCTCTCTCTCCGTCTCTCTCTCACTTTTTTGACCACGCTTCTGATTTTCGTCTATCCTGTTGTTTCTCGTGTTGTTCCCGTTTGCTTGCTTGCTTGCTTTGCTGCGTTT
>LFMI01000367.1:56196-68303 GCA_001050175.1 Trichoderma parareesei | reverse complement strand
GGGGGGGGGGGGGGGGGGGGGGGGGGTTTGAGAAACTTACGTAGTGAGTGGTTGACACCGGCAGAGTAATCGCCAACGCTCTCGGGCGTCCACTCGCCGATAAAGACACTGCCCGCGTTCATGACGAGGTCGACGACCTTGGCAGCGTCCTTGATCTGCAGGATCAGATGCTCCGGCGCGTACTCGTTGCTGATCCTCATGGCCTCGTCAATCGTCTTGACGAGGACAGACACAGAGTGGGCAATGGAGCCGCGCACAATGTCAACTCTGGGCAGGGCAAGCGCCTGATTGTGCACCTCGTCCTCAATGGCCTGGAGCTGCTCCTCGGTGAGGTCGACGGCGATGAGGATGACCTGGCTGTCGACGCCGTGCTCCGCCTGGGAGAGCAGGTCGGAGGCCACGAAGGCGGGATTGGCGTCCTTGTCGGCGATGACGAGGACCTCGGACGGGCCGGCGGGCATGTCGATGCTGACGCCAGCGTTGGTGTCGTTGCTGACGTGCATCTTGGCCGCCGTGACGAACTGGTTGCCGGGGCCGAGGATCTTGTCGACCTTGCTGACGCTCTCGGTGCCGTAGGCCATGGCGGCAACGGCCTGGGCGCCGCCGGCGAGGACGATGCTCTCGGCGCCGACCTTGTGGGCGGCGTAGACGATCTCGGGCGTCACGCTGCCGTCGGCACGGGGCGGAGACGCCAGGACAATCTTCTTGCAGCCGGCCACCATGGCGGGGACGCCGAGCATGAGCGCCGTGCTGGGCAGGACGGCGGTGCCGCCGGGGACGTAGAGGCCGACGCGCTCAATCGGCCTGGAGAAGCGGCTGCAGACGACGCCGGGCATGGTTTCGACCTGGAGCGTCTTGTCGTCCTTTTGGGCGGCGTGGAACTTGCGGATGTTTTCGAACGAGGTGTCGATGGCCTTGATGGTCTCCTCGGGGAGCTGCATCAGCTCCTTGGGGAAGGGGGCCTTGAGGACTGGCGATGTCAAGGAGGTGGCCTTTTCAAACTTGTGAGTGTAAGAAAGGACGGCCTTGTCTCCGTTCTTGCGAACATCTTCGATAATCGGGGTGACGATCTTGAGGATGGCATCGGGGGACTTTTGTGACGGCCGCTTCAGGATCTCGAGCAGCTCTGCCTCTGTGGCGCTGACCGCGTCGATCCTCCGCATGGCGATCCGGTCACTCTTGGGCTTTTCGGCTTCAGCTGGCTTCGCCGGGGCCGCGGGAGCAGACGGCTTGATGCCTTCTTTCTCAGCCCATTTGCCCTTGGCGTCGCCCGTCCTCCTCTTGACCTTGAGGCCCTTTGCATCCAGGTTGGCAGCAATATCTGCCAAACTGACTCCAGCGCCAACAGCCCGTGTCAGAGCAAAGTAGATGAGATCGGCGGCTTCAAAGGCAACCTCCTCCGGGGTCTTTGCGTCGCACAGCTCTTCGGCCTCCTCCATGATCTTTGCCCGCAGCAGCTTCTCATCGGAGAAGAGCCTGGCGGTGTATGAGCCCGCGGGGGCAGACTCTTTCCTGGACTTGAGCGTCTGCTCCAGCCTCGCAATGCCGGTCAACTCGCCAAAGCAGCCAAACTGCTCGAGGTGGCAGAAGCGGCCCTTCTGGTTGACGACAAACTTGAGCGTGTCATTGTCGCAGTCCAATGCGATGCGGACGAGCTCCTGAGTGTCTCCAGAAGTAGCTCCCTTCACCCACAGCCCTCGTTTGCGGCTCTGATAGACGCCCGTCTGCGTCCGCAGCGCCTCCAAGATGCTCTCCTCGCTCGTGTAAGCCAGCCCCAGGGCAATTCCGTGCACATCAGTCACCACCGTCGGGATGAGGCCATCGGCGCGGTCCGACTTCCAGTATGTCGCAATGACCTTGGAAAGCAGAAGCTTGCTGCTATCGGTCTTGTCGGTCGTCAGTCTGGTCGAGGGCAGGACGGGGATCGCATTGCATCTTGTGGCGACCTCGATGAACTGGTCGAGAGCGACATCCGGCGCCGGCTTCAGGTAGAGCACCTTGAGCTTCTTGGCCCGCGCCTCCTCGGCAAACTTGTCGACATTGGCAGCCTTGGGGTCAAAGTCCTTGATCAGGAGGCCGTGCTCAGAGGCCGCAGAGAGGTCGAGCTTCGACACAGCCGGCAGCACTCTGGCGCCCAGCTCAGCGTATTGTGACAGCGACTCGGGCGCAACGAATACCGTGCGAGCCCCGCCATCGAGCAGCGCATACACATCGTCCGTGGACGACAGCGCCGAGGCGTCGATGTGGGCGTGGAACTCGGAGCTGTGGCGCTTGAAGAAGCGGAAGAGCTTGTCGAGGATCTGCGGCGACGCCTCGAGGAACGGGCTGGCGAGGATGGAAACCTCTTCGCGACTGAGGCCGTCGAGCTTGGCCAATCCCGGAGGGACGGCGACGCTGACGAGGAACGGCAGGGGGAGAACCGTCTCCATGGTTTGGACCGGGCACGGCAATTGGTAGTGGGAGAATCGAATGGAGAGGATAGACTGAGGAAATAGTCAAAGAAGGAGAGTCGAGGGATACTATATGACGCCGCTTCTCCCCGTCCAGTGAGTCAATCCAGGATCAAATCGCCTGGAAAAAACACCTCGAGTGACCGGGACCGGCACTTGAGTCGGCGGCACCGACCTCAAATTTTTGGTGGGGTCGCCACCTGCACTGCTTTGCTGCAAGCGTGTGCTGAATCCGTCCGCTGTTCTTCGCCTTCTAGCGCCTTGCAACCCCTCCAACGAGCCCCTCCAACCCTTCCAATCCCTCCCAGAAGCCGCTGCAGCTGCTGCCGCTACAGCCTGTGAGCGTCCGCTGGGAATTAGGACGCTCCCATTGGCTGATATTTAAGGTGTGGTCTGTGCGCGTTCAACGCAGCAAAAGATGCCAAGTCGGATTAACAATGTCCCGCAGTACCTTCATTCAGCCGCGTGCCGCGATTGAAGCGAACCTCGAGTTCAAGTTCGACTGACATTCTTACTTTCAGCCTCGTCCAGTTGCGTCGCAGAGGCGCATACGGGAGCAGGCATTTATCAGCCATTGTTCTTTCCGACACCCCTCAAGGAACTCCACAATCTCCTGCTCCGCTACGGTGACGCCTCTCTTCGAATTACTTGCTGCTAGGGCGCGCATTTAATCTGCGTCGCCTGCATCTTCACATCCTCCAAGCTTCCCTCAGCTCTTCTCCCGTTAACACACCTCGCTCCATCTCTCTGCCCCCATCTCCGACCATGTCTTCCAGCCAACCACAGACAAACGGCGTCGTCGCCCCGTCCGTCAACACATCTCAACAAACGATTTCAAACACTCAATCGACAACCACAAGCCAGCCTCCCCCCGCCGCCGGCTCCTCTTCTCAACCACCTGCACAATCGCCCACACACCAGCAGCAGCCCTCCGTTGCGCCCAAACCGCGAGACGCACGCCTCGTTGAGCTGCTCCTCACCTCACAGGGCGTCACGGCTTACGAGCAGCGAGTGCCTCTTCTGCTCCTGGACTTTGCATACAGACATACCTCCTCCGTCCTTAGCGACGCACTGCACCTCTCGGGGGACCCCTACATCTCGCAAGCTGGATCCAAGCCATCTGCTTCCGGCGCAGGCGCCACTGCTCCCCCGTCGGGCGATGCCAGCGTCAGCGCAAATGCCGTCAAGGTCGCCATCGCCGCGCGTCTAGGCTACCAGTTCCGCGGAGGAAGCAGCGGCGGCGGCATCAGCAAGGAGTACATGCAGGAGCTCGCCCGCGAGCGCAACAAGGTCGCCCTGCCAAAGATTGTGCCCAACGAATGGGGCGTGCGGCTGCCGAGCGAGAGGTTCGTGCTAAGTGGCACGAGCTGGGGGCTCAAGGACATGTGGGACGAGGAAGACATGGATGACGACGACGAGAGCTCGGCTTCTCAGCAGGGCGGTGATGCCATGGAAGGCATTGAGGGGCCGGATCCTGAGGATATCGGTGGTGATGGCGTTGAGGGAGGGACTGTGGATGATGTCTTTGGCGACGATGTGGATGCAGAGATGGCTGAGGAGGCCTGAGCAGTTATAGGTGGAGTCTGCGAATAACTTTGAACTCGGAATGATTTACCAGGGTCTTGGATGCCGGGCGTTTTGGGCGTTGGGGAAAAGGAGCAAGACGTGCAGAGTGGCTTCGTTGCCCTCTTTCTCTCCGAAGTATCGTTTCTGTCCGCCTTATCTACTAATACTACCTGCTATATACCTCACAATAGACGGATAAGTAGATGTCTCAAGCTCTTTCAGCATAGCAACCACCATGGTGAAAAGGGGGGCAGCTGCTGTTTTGACTATGCCATAATTCTACAACATCAATGGCCAATCATGAACGTCCAAGTGGCGTAGATACTCTTGCATATCTTGCCCATGAACTCAATTACTCTGCCACATCACCAACCCACGAATGACACCTGGTTATGAGAATGTGGGAAATTTATGTTACACTAGCCTTTAAAACGGTATCTCATACACTCTATACCCGGATCTTTTGCTTTTTTCTTTCTTTTCAGACAATTCCGCCCCTGCTCCTTTCGCTTCGTATCCGCTCACCCACCCTTAAAACTTGGGCTTCATGGTGTTCCGCAGTCGCTGGTAGTCAAACAGAGCCTCAATCTTTCCAACAGCGCTGATGGCAATGTCCTTGTCCCAGAGGTATCGGTTGGCGAAGTCGGTGACATCCTTGTCGGTAATGGCATCGATCTTGCGCTCAATCTCGCCGGGGCTGGCGCGGCGGCCAGTGGTGATGAGCTGGCGGCCAATGTCCTCGGCAACGGCGGTGGTGCCGTCCAGGGACAGCAGGATGGAGGCCTTCAGCTGGGCCTTGGCGCGCTCAACCTCGGCTTCGCTGACGTTGTAGCAGAGACGCATCCACTCACGGATGGCGAAGTGGACGAGGTCGTCGAGACGGGTGGCGTTGTCGGTGACGAGGTAGATGCCCCAGAGACTACAGAGATAGATAATTAGTTTGATATTCATCCAGGCAAGTCTTATTGGCTACGTCGCCATCTATACGTACCCAGTGTCGCTGTAGCTGGTGGAGAAGCTCATGAAGCTGTTGGCCAGGTCGTGCTTGTGAACGTAGCCGCTGAGCTTGCCGCCCTGGTGAGGGGCGTTGCCCATGGCCTTGTCGTAGTTTCCAACAATGGCCTGAGCGACGAGAGCAGTGTAGTAGTCATCAGAGTTCCAGCTGACACCCTCAACAGCAATGGCGACGTTGGCAGTGGGCATGGTGTCGTCGCGGACACGCACGTCAGAGCCAATGAAGTCGGCCTTCTGCTTAGACAGGACATAGGCCTCGGTCTCGGGTCCGTGGCTGGCAAGTCCGGAGAAGTGCTTCTCGGCGAGCTCAACCAGCTGTTCGTGGGGGACGCCACCGGCAGCGGCGAGAACCATGCGGTCGGCAGTGTAGTTGTTCTTGATGTAGTTGACGAGCTCGGTGCGGGTAATGTCACGGATGTTCTGGCGGGGGCCGAGAATGGTGCGGCCGAGGGGCTGGTGCTGGAAGGCAGTGGCGTGCAGGTGGTCGAAGACAACCTCCTCAACCTGCTTCTCGACCTCCTCGGACTCTCGGAGAATGACGTCGCGCTCGCGCTCGATAGCGGACTGCTCGAGCTTGGAGTTCTGCAGGATATCGGCCAGGATGTCAACGGTCTGGGGAATATCGGAGTTGAAGGCCTTGGCGAAGTAGACAGTGTTCTCGCGCTGTAAAGCCGTGTCAGTGGTTCGAGTTTTTTCTTCTTTCCCTCGGCATCATCTCTCCATGGATGCGCCTATTGCGACTTGAAGAGGGTAAATTTTCAGACGAACCGAGGTGTAGGCGTTGAGGTGGCCACCCATGTTCTCAATCTCGAGTTCCAATTGGTGCTGTGATCGCTTTGCGGTGCCCTGGAAGCAGTTGTCAGCCATTGCCGGCCCTCTAATGATGCCATATCGGGACATCCCACCTTGAAGGCCAGGTGCTCGAGGAAGTGGGCAGTGCCGTTCGTCTCGTTGGTCTCAGCACGGGAGCCGGCGTCGATCCACATGCCGACGGTCGAGGTCTGAGCCCATGGTGAGTATTCAGTAGCGACCTGGAGTGCGTCGGTCAGCAAAAGAGTCGTCCACAGGCCAATTGGCCGTCGAGGCTGGCGCTCACAGTCAGGCCGTTCTTGAGCGTCGTCGTCTGCGTCTTGCCGACGGTGGAGGGCGTAGCAAAGCCCCGGCGCAAGCCTGACAGGCCGGAACGGGCTCGCAGGCCTTGCGACAGGTTCAGAGCTAATCTGCGGGACGCCATGGCGGAGGTTTGGGCGATTGATGGTCAATTGAGCGGTTTGATGAAATCTTTCGACGCTGCTCGGCAAGAAGCTTTGCTGAAGCGGGTTGTGGCCTTAGTTTCGAGGCTGCGGACCGCTTAGTCATTCCGACCGTCTCCGACGCCCGACGACAGGAAAGGCAATGGTCCAATCAGAGGCGTGGATTTACTAACCTCATCTTCCGAGCAAGCTCCACCGCGATAGTATATGCTCATTAGGTACAGGTAGGTACGTATAATAATGGGAGCCAATGACGATATGACAGTAGGCAGGACAAGTAGGTAGGTATAGAACAGTCAATACCACGTACATACTGATGACCTACCTGTGACATTCCCGGTAATAAAGCACACTCATTATTAGCTATTCGAGTTAGTTATTGTTGCAGAAAGCTCAACTACAGTAGATGCGCTACCCGAAAAGGCTCGTCTCTCACGTTGACCACCTTTGACGTATTGCTACCTAATGGCACACGATAGTTGCCTTACGTGCATAAACCATAGCTCATCGAATCGGTGTGGAAGTCGTCAAATTACCCTCCGCATTTCAATATCTACTCTTCAGCTTATATCGTAACCAATGAGAATCCCACCATCTTTTTCTTCCTAACTTCAATCTCTCTACCCCTCCCTTTGAGATACATGCCCTTTCTTGCGGGGAAGCCTAGGTATACTATCATCTGTGAGTCGTCTTCAACTGGGTATTGCCATCTCACACCCCTAAGTCCGATCTTGGCATTTGTGAATTACAACATATATTCAGTCTGTTGGAACCTCCGTGATCAACATATTCTCTCTGCCGTGTCTTTGCTCTCACCAGCTTACCCCTCCACGTCTTACATCTCTGCAACTCGACTCCTCCCAACGAGTTTGACCGCAACTGACCAACTGACAACACATAGGTACTTATTCAGGAAATCCCAATGGCGACACCGAAAACATACGACTTTGCAGACGACTTCAAAACACTATACATCCCAAAGCAAAAGCCCGCACCAGCCCCTGTGCCCGAGGACATGAAAGCCTTGATCCAAAGCTACCCTCCCCTAAGCCAGGTGACCACAGTCAACGACCCTGATGGCGTCCCGCTCACTGCTCTCTTGGAAATACCGACATTTCGGGCCGAGGAAAGCTGGGAAATTGCCTTGTGGCAGTCCATTGATGGCCAAGACTGGACCGAGCATGAAGTACCCAGGGTCAAAAGTGACAAGGCACCGCAAGTTCTGCATGCAGACTCGGAAGCCGTCTCGAGGATATACTTTGCAACAAATGTGTCGTTCCAAAAGTCACTGCGTTTCACCATCAAGTTCCGCCCCAGCGTGGATGAACCGTGGAGATGGATCCGTGACGAGCAGGGGCTGGAAGATGGCCACGTCGTGCTCCCCCCAGCTCCCTCCGAGTCTGACGATCTACACGACCTCATATTTGGACTTTCTCCCTCGTGGACAGTCAAGTCTCATATGAGCCAAGCACCGAGAACCCAATTGTGGTCCCTTCGACTTACAGTATCTCCCGCCTCGAACGATAACTCTTCATACAGTTTTCTCCATCTCGGGAAGCCTTGGGGTTCATTTCTGAGGTTTGTAACTACAAGCCCCCCGCTGTTGGGATTCTCTACTCAACCAACTCCTTAATCTTGTCGAGAAAGACGGACTGTATCTAACGGAGGAACCCAGGTGGTTTGCTATTGTCCGGTTGTGGTCTCCTTGGTTAGCACCGCGACATGGAAGGACAGACTTCTCGCTGGATAAGGACGCAATACTGCTGGCTTTCCAAAGCCCAGAAGGCAGAAACATGGTTCTACTAGCCGTCTCGGGAATCAACGATACGACACCTGTCTTTCAAAGCACGTCCGACGGTACCATTGCGGTAAACGTCCGGAACGACTCCGTCTCGGAACAGGAGTGCGTGATCCTCGTGTCGGAAGGAAACGACTTTGAAAAGGCTGTTGCCGCCGTCATGTATCACGCAAGATCGCTTGTCATGAAGGCACGGGGCAAGAACGAAGCCCTGGAAGCCGAGCTCAAGGCTCTCTCCGACGCAGTTCGACCAGAGTGGCTCGATCAATGGTACGACGGACTCGGATACTGTAAGTATACCATCATGCTTCCCCCCCTATTCAGGTGCTGTCTGCTGATAGAGGAAACTATAGGTACCTGGAACGCCCTTGGCCAGAGGTTGACTGAGCAGAAGATTGTTGACGCAATTGACAAACTGAAAGAGCACAATATTGGCATCACCTCTCTGATTATTGACGACAACTGGCAGTCAATTGACTACAAAGGGGAAAGCCAGTTCCAATACGGATGGGTCGATTTCGAAGCAGAGCCGGAAGCATTTCCCAACGGCCTTAAGGCAGCCGTTCAGAAGATCCGCCAAAAGAACCCAGACATTCTACACGTTGCCGTCTGGCATGCCCTGCTGGGCTACTGGGGCGGCATCTCGCCCGACGGAAAGATTGCAAAGAAGTACAAGACGATCGAAGTCGAGCGCGAGGAGGCCAAACGGCGCAACTTGCCCCTCGGAGGCAAAATGACAGTGATTTCCAAAGAGGACGTTGAGAAGTTTTACGACGACTTCTATCTGTTCCTCGCCGAATCCGACGTCGACGGCGTCAAGACAGACGCCCAGTTCATGATCGACATGTGGAAGAGCGCCTCCGTCCGACACGACCTCATCAACACGTATCTCGACGCCTGGAGCCTCGCCTCCCTCCGCTACTTCAGCGTCAAGACCATCTCGTGCATGTCGCAGATCCCGCAGGCGCTCTTCAACTCGCAGATGCTGCCGGGCCGGCCTCCCTTGCTCGTCCGCAACTCGGACGACTTCTTCCCCCAGATCCCCTCGTCGCATCCCTGGCACGTGTGGACGAATGCGTACAACAGCATCTTCATGGAGTATCTGAACGTCCTTCCGGACTGGGACATGTTCCAGACGGTGCATGATTATTCTGGCTTCCACGCTGCTGCGAGGTGTGTCAGTGGCGGGCCGATTTACATCACGGATGTTCCTGGGCAGCATAACATGGATCTGATCAAGCAAATGACGGGCGTGACTCCTAAGGGAAAGACTGTCATCTTCAGGCCGAATAATCTGGGCCGGGCCATCTTTCCATATATTGGCTACGACGACGATTTGCTTCTCAAAGTTGGAAGCTATAACGGTAAGTAACACGCTGTGAACGGCTTGAGATATGTCATGCTGATTTAATTCAAAAAAAGGCCCAGCAGAAACTGGTACACCAATCGTAGCCATCTTCAACATCTCAGCACGTCCCCTCACCGAACTCATCCCCCTCTCTTGCTTCCCGGGCACCGTATCGTCACAGCACTACATCGTACGAGCACACGTTACGGGCAAGACATCTGCGCCCATGAAGCCTGAAGACGCAGCCTCGCTCATCGCCGGATCCTTGGACGTTCGAGGGTATGAAATCTTCACAGCTTTCCCAGCCATTCCGTTGGATGGGGCCAACCACGGAAATATCTGGGTAGCGAGCCTGGGGTTGGTTGACAAGATGACTGGAGGTGTAGCTCTTATAAGCAGCAGCATCGAAGCGAAAAACAACGGAAGGGTGTCCATTGACGTCAAGCTGAAGGCTTTGGGCATTGTCGGTGAGTGGAAGAAACTGGATCTCACCTCTCGAGGAGCAGTCTGCTGATTTTCTTCTTATATAGGTTTGTACATTTCTGCGTTGACAGAGCTGTCCATCAAGGGGAACCTGATGGTAATGCTCCAGAACGTGGCGGTTCCTATGGAGACTGTGCGTCTCTCAAAGCACGACCCTCATGTGCTCGAAATCGACATTGAGGCAGCCTGGAAGGCTCTGAAACTGGAGGCTGGGTTCAAGGACGAAGTCGAGGTCAAGGTCAGCTTTGCCGGTTAGCATGGCGAAGTGGGTGAGACAACGGGTAATATGTGTCCAGTTCAAATCTCATTTTTCAGAACGATCATGTGTCATGCATTGCAGAGTAGATTGTTCAAAGGTCCATGCGTGTCTCGAATGTCTGCTCAAGTCCTGTGAGTGTGCATTGACAAGTTGCTCTCGAAATAGTTTCATAACGTTTTAACATCTCTCGTCCAACTCCGTACGCCGATATCCTCCACCCAAAACATAGGCCCCAAGATTAGGAATTTCAGATGTCCTCTATTTGCATCGCTTCTCCACAATGCCAGCTCCGTTCTCCTCGTACTCCTTCTTGGATATCCACATCTGGTGGAAGGTACCCAGACTCGCCAAGATGCTGCCGCCGATCCAGGCGCCGAATCTACGCTCGCTCGACAAGCCCGCGGCGTGGATCTTGATCTTCAGGCCGGGATACATGGCCGTCAGCTCGTTGTTTAATCGGTCGTTGAAGCCGTTGATCAAGCTCGTGCTGCCCGTGACGACGACGTTGCCGAGAAGAGTGCCCCGAAGATCGACATCGACAGAGTTGAGGGCGGAGCGGATAAGCTCGGGAATGGTCTGCGCCTTTGTGAGACGCTCCTCCTCGGGAAGAGGGTACCCAGCGTTTTCATCCCACATTCCCTCCGCCACCTTGAACCGCTGCTCGCGCCACATCTGGTTGTACCCGTCGGGCATCTCAAAGACGCGCCCGGGCTGTGACTTGATGTACTCCTCGTTTCCAGCGGCGCCGTATCGTCCAGGGCCACGCCAAACTTCGACGACGGACTCTTTGAACTCAGTCAGCACCCGCTCCTCTTCAAATGCTCGGAAAGAGTCGTGGATCTTGTAGGGGAATTCGCGTAGTCGTGCTTGTGGAGGGGCGAGCGCATCCACAGGCGTCTTGTTTTCAACCATGAATGTGGGCACCAGGTCGACCTTGGGCTCGGACGTCTCCCACATCTTGCGGATTTGCGACGACAGCCACAAACCGCCAGCGGGTGATCGCTGGATGGATCGCTTGAGAACCATGCCGTCGTGAATGGCCGTGACGGAGGTGTTTGCGCCGCCGACATCGATGACCAGGGCTGTGGCCTTGCCGGCCGCGAAAGAGGCCAGAACGGGTGTCCGGCTCAGCCAGAAGGCGGGCGTTCCCCAGCTCTCCATGCTCAGCTCAATGGCCTTTTCACGCGCCTTGGGCGAGTTCCAGGGAGCTTCTGACATCAACAAGGGAAACTCTTCCAGGGGCTTCTCCAGACCCTCAACCTCCTCCATGGCGACGTCTCCCTCGCCATCCTGCTCCTTGATGTCGTCGTTCAGTCCGTTCTTGGACGGATGTGTCTGCCGCTCGGGCTGCAGGCGCTTAACCAGCATAAACTCCCAGAGCTTGGCCGCAACATCCCAGTCCTCCACGACGCTGTCCTTGTTCATGTAGTTGCGGACTTCGAAGTCGCCGCGCGGGATGATGCACTCATCGCCAAAGAGATCTCGGGGAGGGTCGCTGGTGATGTGGCCGTAGAAGGACGGCAGGATGGACTTGGGCACGTCTTCGCCGGCGTATCCCGCGCGCGTATTGCAGTAGCCGGGATCGAGGACGAGGGCAGAAACTTCATCTGTTGACCAGAACGCATTGGTTAGCTTGCTTCATCACCTTATAGAGAGAGATATGCGGCACGTCTGCGAAAGCAGTGACGAGACGCACCTCCGCCGTAAATGTCGGTTGGCTGCGCCGACGTGGGCAAAGGCTGCTGGGCCATGATCGCGGTTCTGTGAAATTAACGGCCAATTGGTTGAGAGTCGCGCAAAAGAGCTCCCAAAGCTGTCGTCTTTTTGGGGTGGTGAGAGATGCGCGCCTGTGAGGGAGGTTGGAGGTTTACAAGAGGAATGGCGCGTCGGAATAAATTTCAGCCTGGCGTCTTGCAGTTTGAGTGAGCTGCAGTGC
>LFMI01000367.1:33724-56131 GCA_001050175.1 Trichoderma parareesei | reverse complement strand
AAAAAAAAAAAAATAGTACAGCAATAAATTACGCCCACATTCTTGCAGACAAAGCGCAAATTTGCATCCTGCAAAGCTTCAGATTCTTCTCTTTACTCGGAGTTGAGTTTGCTGGATGTGCACCCGCAATTGATTGCATGTGAGGCAAAATATTGCGGTGCCGTCGCTATGTGTGTAAGTGTTTATTTGCCTCGAGAATCCCCTCTCTTCTCTTCTTTTTCCCCCCAACCATCACAATGATGAATTGCAATCTCGCTTCAGAACCGCTGCGATTGAAACAGCTCTCGGGCTGTTGGAGATTATAACTTGCTATATTCTGATCTTCACAATCTTTACACTCTTTGTCGAATAACAATCAACATTTTACAGCAAAAGCTAATTGCGTCGAGTAGAAGAGATGAGGTCTGCCAGCTGCCTAAGACTGGCGCGCCAGTCCGCTGCGTTGAGTGTCAGCTCAAGGTCCTATAGCCAAAGAGCTGCACTGATACCCGCATCATGGAGGCCAACTTCAAGCAGACAGCCGACCCGACCTCTGTCCAGCAAGCCTAATGTTCGGATCAACGAGTCGTCGAGGTTTGTCAAGGAGGAGCAGGAGGAGCTGGACGACGTCTCGCCGTTCAAGAAGCACCGCCGGGAACAGCTGCAAGAGGACCAGCAGAGCGCAGATCCGCTTTACCCCGAGGCTTATCCTCGTCTAGAATCGTCGTCTATTAGGAAGAGCGTCCCCGAGTTTCTTGAGGAATCTCAGAATGAGCTTTCGAGCGAGCCCGTCACCTTGTCTGGGCGGATTCGATCGAAGCGCGTCGTGGGATCCCTCATCTTCCTCGACATCACCAACGAGTTTCAAAAAGTTCAAGTCATGATCAACAAGAAGAAAGTTGCTGCAGAGCAAGAGTCGCGTGCCCATAAATTCCGCCTTCTTAAGAACTTGATTCAAGTTGGAGACCATATATGTAGGCCTATTGTGCTCCTCCTCCTGCTGTCTCTCCAGAGGCTAATTGTCTGGTAGCGGTCACCGGAACTGCCACCCGTACAAGCACGGGGCAGCTGTCGTTGGAAGCCCGAGAGTTGCCTGAGCTTCTATCCCCCTCCATGGAGCAGATCCCTGAGAAGCTCACGGACCCCAAGACAAAGATGCAAGAGCGCCATGTCGATATGCTGGTGAACCGCGATGTCGTCGATGTCTTGAGACTGCGATCAGAGATCATGAAGCAGATCCGCGACCATTTCCACTCCAAGCGCTTCCTTGAGTTCCAGACACCAATCCTCGCCGAGAACGCTGGTGGTGCAGTTGCGCGACCGTTTGTGACGCGAGCCACAGAGTTCCGGGGCAAAGATCTGGCTCTCCGAATCGCACCTGAACTATGGCTGAAGCGCCTCGTTGTCGGCGGCGTAGACAAGGTCTTTGAGATGGGCCCGGCCTTCCGGAACGAGGGCATCGATGCCACTCACAACCCCGAGTTCACAATGTGTGAATTCTACAGCGCTTATACAAACCTCCCCGATCTCATCAAGGAGACGGAGGAGCTGATCTACAGCCTCGCAAAGCGCTCCCAAGAGCTGATATCCACAGAGCTCACCACTCTACCACCCATCGACCTCAGCAAGTTCGTTCGGCCCTTCAAGCAGGTGGAATTCATCCCCGCGCTTGAGGAAGCAATCGGCATCCGCCTGCCGAAGCTCACCGTGGAAGACGGTGCCCTCGCTGAGCTCCTCGCCGTACTGAAGCTCTCAGGGATTGAAGTCCCCGGAGAGGTGCCCACGTCTCTGCCAAAGCTCCTCGACCGGCTCGCTGCGACGTACCTGGAGCCCATGTCCTTTACCGAACCAATCTTGATCACGCACCATCCCGCCTGCATGTCGCCCCTGGCCAAGAGCTTCCTCTGCCCAAAGACGTATCAGCTCGTGTCGGCCCGCGCGGAGCTCTTCATCGGCGGCCGGGAACTCGCCAACATGTACGAAGAGGAGAACAACCCCGAGGAGCAGAAGCGAAAACTCGCCGTCCACCGCAGCCTCGTCAACAAGCCCGACGGGACAGTCGGATTCGCCGAGCCGGTGGCCGCAGACGGCGACCCCGCGGAGCCGCCGGCCGAAGTCGTGGAAGAAGAGGACGAGTGGGAAGCCTCGCCGCTGGACCAGAGCTACGTCAAGGCCCTCGACTATGGCCTTCCCCCTACCGGTGGCTGGGGATGCGGCGTCGAGCGTCTGGTGATGCTCTTTTCGGGCGCCAATCGCATCAGCGACTGCTTGAGCTTTGGCACGGTACGGAATGTGGTTGGATTGTCGGCTGACGAGAAGGGTGGTGAGAAATAGACGCAAAGGTTCCCATGAATAGACCAGGAATTGCAAATCTGTACACTAGTTAGATATCATGTACGAGTATGAATATAACAATGAATCTTTGCTTACGGCTCTTTGTATAATATCTAAGAGGATAGAACACGTTATGAGTGCTAGTCATCTTACACGCCTTGAAGATTGGATTTGCCCAGAGGAGACTGCCATAGCACAATCCAACATCGCATGAAACGAAGCTCTTTTATTCTACTCTTTTTCAGACAGGATATCATAATTAATCGTCAAATCCACCCCATTCGCCCTCCTTACCACCAGCATCCCCGTCCACTCTGGCCTCCATCTTCCTCTTCTTGCTCCCCTCAATAGCCCCCTTCCTATTGTGCTCCTTCCGCCGCTCATACCCGCTCCTGGACGTAATCATAGCCTTGTTTCCGCTCCTCCTCGACTCGACGCCCCTCTCCTTGAGCTTCTTCCTATCTTCCTTGCCAACGTTCGGCAGAGCGTCAAGCAGCCACTTCTGCACGCCGGCCTCGTCCTCCGTCTTGCCCGCCTGCTTCTCGCTCGCGGCAATGACGTTGGCAACGGTCTTGACAAAGGGAATGTCCTCCTTGGTATAAAACGTAACGGCTATGCCGCCCTCTCGGCCAGCTCGCCCCGTTCTGCCTGCGCGGTGCACGTACGCCGCACTTGACCCCGGCACATCGTAGTTCAAGACTCCGTTGACGCCTGCAAAGTCCACGCCTCGGGCGAGGACATCGGTCGTGATGAGCACCCAAATCTCTCCCGCGCGGAACTTGCGCATGATGGCTGCTCGGGCTGCGTCGGGAAGGCCGCTGTGCAGAGCAGCTATCCTTGACGAACCGCCCGCCTCGAGCGGGATATCGTACTTGAGCTCCTCCTGCAGGGCAGCAGCTCTCTCAATCGTCTGCGTAAAGACGAGGAAAGGCGGCCGCAGTGGCGGGCCTGAATCGATGCTCGAAGTAGGCCGCAGAAGTTGCCGCAGAGCAAGCAGCTTTCCTTGCTCGCTCGCGGTGTAAATCAGCCTGTGGACAATGTTTGGCACCGCCGTGTCCTTGAGGCCGACAACCAAGCGCACCAGCGGCCTTTGGGGGATACCCAGGGACTCGGCCCTTGAGGTCAGTCTTTCGGTAACGAGCGTCTCAATGTTGGAGCCCATCGTTGCGGACCAGAACGAGAGCCTTAGGTCCGGATTGCTACAGGCGGCCCAGATGCCGAGTGTTTGTTCGCGGAATAGGGGGTCGAGGAGCACGTCGGCCTCGTCCAATATGAGATCGCGGACGGTTGGCAGGACCTTTTGCGTACTTGATGATCCAGAGGTGAGAAAGTTGAGCAAGAGAAGAGGCGTCGTGATCAGGATGTCGACCTTTGCCATCGCTTTCGGTTTCCCATGCGTATCTTCCTCTTCCTCTTCCTCTTCATCAGACTCCTTCGCCTTCTCTTCCTCTTCGTCCGAGCTGTCCTCTCCAATATCCTGGCTCTCAGCAGCAAGGGCCATCCCCTTCCTCATACCGAGCACCTTGATGCCCGTCCCCTTGACCAGCTGGCTGCCAACGCTGACAATCTGATAGGCCAGCTCTCGAGTCGGCACAATAACGATGGCCTCCAGCTCGTGGATCCCATGCAGCTTCTCCTCCGCCCTCCTCCTCATGATGTTATTGATTGTCGGAACCAAGAAGCTAATCGTCTTGCCGCTCCCTGTCGGCGCAACCGCCAGCAGATCCACCCCTCTCTCCAGCCCTTGCTCCCCTTTCAATGCCAGGTCCGGCCGAATCAGCAACGGCATGCTCCCCATCTGCACCTCCGTCGGCACCCGGTAGCCCTGGTACGCCAGGTTCTCGGCCACCCTGCGAGACAGGTTGTACGTGCTCCGCAGCTGGCCAAACGACTCCAGCGGCTGCGGCGTCAGCTGCGGCGGCTTCTTATGGTCCTTCCTGGCCTCGACGACGACGGCAGCAGCGGCCTTCTTCTGCTTCTTCGACTTCTTCACCTTGTTCTGCTCCTCCTCGCGCTTGTACAGCAGCGTGACCTTGAGGCGGTGCGACCGCAGCAGCTGGCGACACTCCTCCGGGCTCAGCAGCCTGGCCGCTTCGGCCGCCGGACTCGCCTCTCGCTTGCCCTTGTTCTTGTTGGACGCATCGGCCTTTGTCGGCTTCGCCTCGGCAGCGGCATCCTTGGGCGCGAAGAAGTCGACCTCGGGCAGCTCTTCGGGGATCTTGTTGCTCTCGGACTCCTGGGCGTCGCGCTTCCTCTTGTGGCCGCGGACCTCGTCGTGGAAGAGCTGCGGATTGGGCTTTGTTCCGGACGAGGGCAGCTTGCCCACGGCGCTGCCGCCTGCGAGCGAGGATTTGGCGCTCTTTTTGGTGCCGCGCGAGAGCACTTTGAGAATATCCATGGCGTGAGTGCTGCGGCAAGGCAAAGTGGAGGCAATTGTCGTGATTCGCGCGCCCTCGATTTAACGAAGCATGTGCCGTAGAAGTCTCTTGCTTTGGTGAGGCTGGTATTATCAGGTTTGTATGTAGAAATTTTGTAGCTCAGCCCTGCAACTTTTTTTTGGTTTTTTGCTGCAAGGCTACAGTGGGGTGCCGCCATCAACAGCGGCCACTAGGCGCTAGGCTAATTGAGTGTGTTCAACCACCATGGAGCTGATTGTGCAATCGGTCAGCTTCGAAGATTGTGATATTGAAGCCGATTGATTTGTATTGCGAGGAGAATTTCCCAAAAAGATTCAGTCATGACAGATTTCTGTCTTGACAAACACCTGAGATCCCTTCTCTGTTCCTCTTCGGTGATGGAAAATACATGGGGTATTATCCTCTTATATTCATTCTGAAGATTGCTCGCTTGTCTGCCAAAAGAAACGCAATAACCACACACAAATCCCTATCCTAACCATCCTCAAGTCCCCTCCTCCCCATCAGAAACTTCTCTCCCCTCTCCGTAAAGCACCTCGCAAACCCCCGCCAGCGGGATATCAAGCACCGCATCCGTCCCCTCGTTCCAAATCTCCCTCCACCTCAGCCTCCCGTTGTTATCACACTTCTTCTCCCTCTTGTTGCTCCCCTTGAGCCTCCCCTTGGAATCAATCACCGCCAGCTTCCCCGCCCCGTCCACAATCGTCTCCACGCTGTTCAGCGGCACCGTCAGAATCTCCAGGTTGTACGCCGCCAGCGCCACGTAAATGTACACCAGCGTCATCACCAGGAACGCCGGCACCGCCAGCGCCCACCACCGATCCGGGTAGTAGTAGATGCCCAGCGCGTGCAGGAACGGCGACGGGAGGTAGCTCCACAGCAGGTACATGAGGAAGATGAGGCTGCTGAACAGGTACAGCACGAAGCCGTAGTACTCGTACGTCGGCACCTTGGGCGCCGTCCGCGGCACGGGCGCGATGTCATCGTCGGAGGCATCGGGCGTCGTCGGACGGGACGGCCGCAGCAGCGAGGTCAGGGACGGCGAAGGGGGCAGAGGCGTGGGCGGGCGGCCGTAGAAGGGCGGTGCGAAGTAGTTCTGCGAGAGAGGCAGCGGCGGCGATTCCTGGTCTGAGGAGCCCGACGATTGGTTGTCGGAGATGTACTCGCCGTCGAATCCGTCCTCGTCGGAGCAAGACATGGCGGATGAGGCCAACGGGGAATATTGTATGCTATGTATGATGTTGTTGTAAGTGACCAAGACTACCTAGGGACGGACTTGGGTAAAGAGGTGGAATCGCTGGATGCGGCATGATCACGGGATTCGGCATACGGGAAAAGCTAACCCGCCAGCATACCCAACATCAAGCACAATCAGACCAAATGTCAGGCAGGTTGATGCAGCATACATCTAGTATTCACAGCTTTAAAACCACCATCTAGAGTACACAAGTAATTCGTCAGCTTCAATACTCTTGTCCATTGCGAGATACTCCCAAGATAAAGGCCTGCTACGTCGATTCATCCGCTCCAATTACCAGAATACACAACTCTCCCAAACATCTTTTGCTCGCTGCTGTATAAGGTACCTAGTAACACCTCGTGCCAGAAATAAACATTGTTCAACACAGCCTCATGTCATCATTCATATCCATGATTCATCCGTCAATAGGGCACTTGTAATCGAGTTCTCGAGGCAAGACACCATTCTCCTGCTTCTCCTGCAAGGCATCCAGGCAGGTCTGGTGATAGATGTGCCGGCAGGCTAATACGACGAGCGGGCCCAGAACCTGGTCCTT
Organism: Trichoderma parareesei; assembly: GCA_001050175.1. Classification (NCBI taxonomy): domain Eukaryota; kingdom Fungi; phylum Ascomycota; class Sordariomycetes; order Hypocreales; family Hypocreaceae; genus Trichoderma; species Trichoderma parareesei. The sequence goes on along the minus strand of LFMI01000367.1, from coordinate 49,605 downwards.
GCTGGACTTTCCGGCGAGTTGCTCAATGAGCATGCTCGATGGCCGCGTATCCAGGCTCTTGCCCTTGCTCCGACGATCCGACACTCTGGCATGGCCCTTGGCCCGCTCCGCAGCCTGGATCTGCCTCTGCTTCCGGGCCACCTCTTCAGCGGCCTGCTTGTCTTCCCAAGCCCCAAAGACGGTAGCACCGGCAAGACCTGGGCCCCAGACTCTTTTGCCACAGGCCTCGCACGTAGAGCCGCGTGGTCTCCATCCACGCTGTCGAAGTTCAACGGATGTGTTGACGCTTGTGAACAGGCTGCGTTCCAGGAGGCGGTTCGACAGGCGAAGAATCGACTCCTCGTATGCGTAAGCCGAGAATATGGACGCAAGCACGTGGCGGAGATCTGCCAAGCTTGGAGATGACGCCGCTGCATTTGTCAGGAACGCCCTCAAGACTCGTAGGAACGAGAGGTTAGACCCCGGGCTTGCCAAAGCTTTGGGACTTGTTTGGCCGTTTGCTTGAGTGGAAGCTTGGCTTGAGGTGGAGACAAGAAGTGAGGTAAAAGTATGCTGTACAAGTGATCGCAGCTTCGCCAAAAGCTTCTCTTCGTCAAGCACATGCTCGCTCGCAGCCACATGTATGAGTGGAGACAGACTCTGCGTGACTTGTACGCAAGCACCGATGAGACTCAACCAGAGACTCTCATCAGTGGATAGGCTCTCCTGAGAAGACTTGCTCCTTGACACCACACTAACTCTCCTTGTAGATTTGGTCTGCTCTTGGCAAAGCCATATCCCGACATGAACATAATTCTGCAGGCTTTCGAGGAGAGCTTCAGCTGACGGTTCCAGCGACAGCGAGACGCTGTCTGCTCCTTCTTCTCCGTCATGTGCATCAGTAGGCCGCAAGAGACCTTCCATGGCGGACTCGAGTGTGCCGAGGTGCTGTACCAGTCGATCCATAGCGTCGGTGGCTTGTCCGGCATTGGCCATGAGTACAACAGCAGCATCCACCACGCCTGTTTCCTCCATGGTAGGCAGCAGACTATCAAGTTGAAGATCCACTGACTGGACGAGACCGATGTAAGTTGACACATGTTGTGCGTCAAACTTGCACATCAGCCGCACATATCGCTCAACGAGAAGCCGCTCGTGCGTGTGCTGCCCATCAGCCAATGGATTCTCTGGCTCTAGCAATGTCTTCAGGTAAGCATGCTGCAGCTCAGGGGCATCATCCGCGGTATCAAGGACGTGCTGATGCAGTTCGGTTCTCTGTAGAGCAAGAGTCGACGCCGTACGTTCAGGACTCAGTTCGAGCAGGTCTCTGGCGTGCTTCTCGATAACGGCCAAGACTTCCTGTTCCTGTCGTCGATTCAGCCCGCTTTGGGGTCGCAGGCACTCTGCGATACATTCAAACACCGAGTCCTGATCTTCCGGATCTTCGAAGAACGTATCCACAAGCTTCCCATACTCTTTGTCGGCCTTGTATATTCGTTTCAAGATCCGATAGAAGCCGGCTTGTTTGAACAGCGGCATCAATGCAGGCATATCCGAGGGATGATAGATTGATAACAGGTACTCGGCGCTCAATTGCGCATCCTCAGCGAGATCGGGGCCGGGGTAATTGCAGAGCCCCGTGAGGACGTTTGACAAGGTTGAGCCCGGGAAAAGCAGATACTGCGGGAATTTTGGAAGATTCCGAGCGATGAACATGTCGAGATAAATTGTATCCGCCGGTGCAAACTCTGACGGGTTCATCACATCCAGCAAAATGGACAGAACGTATTGCCGGTTGATAGTCATGCCAAAGATCTGCTCTTCAGGCATGTCCGCTTTAGAGCCAGTGCCATTCGGACGATCATCTGAAGCGTCGTTTAGGAAGGAATCTTCAAAAGCTTCGTTGAGAGCGCTGAGGAAACTAGGAGCATCGAACTTCAGAATCATTCGCAGATAGGGATATGCTGGCTCAGGTCCTCCATCAGCTCTCGTGAGAAACGCTTTACCGCTGCCCTTGGGCCACGAAATCGTCTTTCCAGAAAAGAAGAACCAATAGACCTCGGCTTTGGCCTTGTTCGCCGTCTCCTCATCCATGGCTTCACCGCTCGGGTAAACTCGCCCCGTCAGGATGTAAGATAGGTATGGAAATATCTTGACGGCGTTGACACCGTAGTAATCGTCGCTTGTATTACCAGCGATGGAGCTCCCATTCGACATCAACGGAACCAGAAGGCTAAGCAGGTCAATCATTGGAGTGATGTAGTCCTGGAGAGCTTGGTTCCAGACGTAGGTAAGCGCATCATACAAGTTGTGCTGCTTGCAGAGGATAGTGAGCTGATCCAGGTCTAGAGTCGCCGTCTCCATATGGCAGATGAGCTCTTCGAGCCTGCTTTCCCAGCCTTTGGTAACATAGTAGTTGACCATATCCTTCACCACCGTGGGCGGAACGATTCGAATACTTTGATCGAGGACGAATGGCTCAAGGGTCTCGAGGAATATGCCCTCGGCATCCGCATCGCTGTACCACTCATACAGCTCCTCAAACAGATAATCGGTGTTGCCGATGGTCTGGCAGGCCACAAAGCAAGTTTCGGCAAGCTGCTTCAAATGGTCATCGTCCACGGACGCCCTGCTCTTCTGTCTTTGCGCAAAAGCGTACTTTAAGGAGGCACTAGTGATCTCCATGATCTTGTCGCGGACCATGTTGTGCCTCTGCTCAGTGTCGTCAGGGAGGCCGACTGTCAGTTTATTGGCGTCACCGGTGTAGTACGATGTAGCCAGCTGAATGGCCCCTATGTAGTCACCATGCTCCATCGTGGCAATCAGCCGATCTGCCCAGTTCGACAATGCTCCTATCGACACATCGTTGAAACCCAAAAGGAACATTCTCCCTTTGTATGCCTTGAAGCTCATGTAAAACGCGTCGGCTACGACCCCATGCATTGAGACGTCATCTTCGTCTAGATTTTCCACGAGGCTATGCAGCTGATGAGAGAATAGGTCAGTGTGGTAAATGTATCTTTCCAGTAGGTCGAAGGCTTCCGTCATGCGCATCGTCCTGTCCTCTAGGACAATCAGTCTTTGAGAGATTGTCAAGACTGTCAGTACAGAACGGCTGAGCCACTGTACCGCGACGATAGCCTCCTCGCATTTCCACCTACTCCGAGCCTTGAATCTCAGCGACGGCGGATCACTGTCTTCTCCGGGAATCTCATCCACGTCGAGTACTGTCAGCACATTAGACCAACAGTACACCAGCTTCGCTTTGGAAAGGGTCGAGCCGGTGTGTGCGTCCGCAACCTTGAGGCTCACGGCAGGAAACCAAGCCAGACAGCCGGTCATGGCGCTGTGAGCTGGGACATCCTTGGGGCGTGCCGACTTGTGCTGCGTCTGAGCCACCGGAGTTGTCGATACAATGACGAGCAAATAGGGGGTCAGCATGGCTGTCAGTCCCATCTTGTCAGTCTCCCGCTCAATGTTTCCCAGCGGCAGAGGCGAAAAGGCCAGGACAGCGCTGGGCTTGATTGTTTTACCCGGTAGCATGGGCGCATTGGGATATCGGCCTAGTATTCTCGTCGTCTTGACCGTCCTCCCTAGTGGCCCCGTGCCCCTGGTGGCAAGATGAGAGAATGCCATGCCATGATTGTCCGCAGACACAAGAGCCGTGTGGCGAGTCCCCAGAAACCCTAGATGGACGACAGACGCATCTGGCATGTGGCCATCAACAGTCCTACTCTGTACCTGTGCCCCGTCCAAATGTGGGATTGTGAGGAAGGGCCGCGACGGTCGTCCAGTGTCCCAGGTGAAAATATTCCCACTCTCATGGCCGCCGGCTATAATTGCATGATCCGCCGAGATAGCAAGGGCGGTGATGGGCCCAGATTCCACGGCTACCAACATCAGCCGTGCACGATTAAACATTCCGCACCGGCATATACATACCTTTGGTTCCAGGGCCAATGATGGTTTTCAGATTCTGATTATAATCGAATATTAAGATTATACCTTTGGATGTTCCCAGAATGATCGAAGCGGACACGGCAAGACACGTAGGGGACCCGAAATTACGCCTCCCTGATTCCGAGAACGCATAGCTGTTGAGCTTTTTCAGTCTCGTCCACCGCACAACCTCCCACGGGGGCGATGGTGTGTCAGTATCGGGCTGATCTGACGGGAAGTTGGAGTTGTATGAGGCATGACGGCTGTGGTTCGGTACGTATGCGGGAGACGTTGGGCGGGGACTGAGCGTGTTGAAGGATGCTATCCGGGATTGGAAGCGTCGGTCAAACGGTCGGAAGGACGGCGTGGGGCTGCCAAAGCCGGGACGGGAAGCAAACGACGGCAAGACACTGCTGCTTGGGGAGGATAGATGCGATCCCTGCGCCTGTCAGATTGTGTCGCTAAAGCATAGCATGCGAGTAGCCATCAAATACCTGGACGGATGGAGAATCCCCCGGCGCAGAGGTGACGGATTCCATGGGGCTCCCGGCTCTCCGCGGGATCGCATCGATGGAGCTCGCATCCGCCGATGTGATTTCAGATGTATTTCCATTTTGAGCACGCCCATCCAGCTGCCTGGCATCTATGGCATGATTTTCCTTCTCGTCCGCATTGGCGGAGCTTGCGTCTTCCACTACCTCCTGCTGCTCGAGCTGAGGGACATCGGCTTCGTCGTCATTTTCTGTGACGGGAGCCGCGTTCTCGAGATCGGCCACCGGCTCTCCTGGAGGAGAAGCGTCTTCGGAATCAGACATTGTATCGCAAAGGCCATCACATTGTCCAGCATCCAGTGTGTCGGCGCGGGGATATGCGGCGTATGACGGGTGTATCTGGTCGAGAGAGGGGGGACAGCTGGAGTCGGTGGTTATCGCTGTCGCAAGCTCATGAGCTGGTGGTGTCGAGCGACAAGCCGCCGTTGGTCGCCCTACAAGGCAAACCAGATCGCAGCCTTGCGATGCGCAATCAAGAAAAAAAAAGGCTCAAGGTATTATTAGCTATCAGATCTCGAGTACGTAAGTAAGTATTGCTCTCGACAGCTTCCCCATCTCGCAGCCCGCAGCATGGCTTAGCACCATTCCGCGTATGCAGATGACTGCATGCAAGCTGTACCGAAGATTCTCCGTCAGCGAATGGAGGAGTGACGTATTATTGCTGGATTCAGAGCTTGGTCCGTTTTGATAAGTGCAGCGGCACTCTGAGCAGTGATAAGGCGCTGAGAAGGCAGTGAAACGGTGAATATTCGCGTTGAGTACGGTGTTCTCAAGAAGAGGAGGAATTGTGGCACACAATCGTCAGATTTGACATGTTGCACACTTATCCAGTCCATTTTCATGGTGTTATCTCATGGAAGAGCACCTTGTTCAGTCAGTGAAAATGATAGCCATTAGGTGCAAAAACACCAGCACTGGCATCACTCTCGGAATGTATGAACCCGCGAGAGACGCGCGGGAGCCACTAGAAGCTCGAAAGTGTTACTCTTGAAACGTGCCGCCGAAAGCCGGAACCTATCAGACTATCGAGGTCAATCTCATTGTTTCTCATTACCAGTCCAAACCGACAACTCTAAGGTAGGTGTCCCCAATAGTTATTCCAGGGTAGCTGACATTATCTGCCGCTCCATAGCGTGTAGTATTAAATTGACAATTTTTTTTCAGGTCCCCGCACTGAAGCCAGTGCCCCCAATTGCCCCTCCTTGGCTCAGACCCTGCGGTAGCGCATCCATAAGATAAAAAAATTTCGGACGGCCCGCCTCAAAACTTTTTTTTCCTTCTTCTTTCTTTCGGGAAGAAGCGCCGTATCAACTCCAGACAATCGATCAAGTTCTATCACCAGATTTGATCGATTCTCCGCCTTCAACCTCGCTCTTTGTCTGTCAGTTTCGAATCTCACCAGAAAGAAACGATACAATGGCCGCCATCAACGGTAACACCACGATCCTCGACCACACCACGGCCGTGGACGTCCTGGCCGAGTACAAGTCCCGCGATGGCCTCGACCGACAAGAGCTCATGGACACGACCAAGCACGGTGGTCTGACCTACAACGACTTCCTCATTCTCCCCGGCTACATTGGCTTCCCTGCCTCCGAGGTCACCCTCGATGCCCCCATCACCAAGCGCATCACGCTCAAGACGCCCTTTGTGTCCTCCCCCATGGACACCGTCACCGAGCACGAGATGGCCATCCACATGGCCCTTCAGGGTGGCCTGGGTGTCATCCACCACAACTGCTCTCCCACTGCCCAGGCCGACATGGTTCGCAAGGTGAAGCGTTTCGAGAACGGCTTCATCCTCGACCCCGTCGTCATCACACGCGACACCACCGTCGGCGAGGCCAAGGCCCTCAAGGAGAAATGGGGCTTTGGAGGCTTTCCCGTTACTGGTAAGGAAAAATTTTCACTCTCGATTACACTCGCTTCTGCCCTCGCATTGCATGATTATAAACCTTTTCATCTATAACTTTCGTTCCACCAAAAGACTTTTGTCCTGAGGACCACCAGTACTATGACCTGCACATGTCTCATCTCCATTGTCGTCTCGAATCTGTCCGTGCTCAGCATCATGACTAACACGACGCAGAGGACGGAAAGATCGGCTCCAAGCTCCTTGGTATCGTTACCAACCGAGACATCCAGTTCGAGGATGACTACAGCGCGCCTGTCTCCAAGGTCATGGTCACCGACCTCATCACTGCCCCCGCCGGTGTTACCCTGACCGAGGCGAACAAGATCCTGTCCCAGTCCAAGAAGGGCAAGCTGCCCATCGTGGACAAGGACTTCAACCTGGTGGCCATGATCTCCCGCTCCGACTTGACCAAGAACCAGCACTTCCCCCTGGCTTCCAAGCTCCCCGACAGCAAGCAGCTGATCTGCGCCGCTGCCATTGGCACTCGCCCAGAGGACAAGATTCGTCTGCAGCTGCTCGTCGACGCCGGTCTTGACATTGTCATCCTCGACAGCTCCCAGGGTAACAGCATGTACCAGGTGGATATGATCAAGTGGATCAAGAAGGAGTTCCCCAACCTGGATGTCATTGGTGGCAACGTCGTCACCCGAGAGCAGGCCGCGACTCTCATCGCCGCTGGCGTTGACGGCCTCCGAATTGGTATGGGAAGCGGCTCAGCCTGCATCACCCAGGAAGTCATGGCCGTTGGCCGTCCTCAGGCTGCTGCTGTCCACGCTGTCAGCACCTTTGCCGCCCGCTTTGGCGTTCCCTGCATTGCCGACGGCGGTGTTCAGAACGTTGGCCACATTGCCAAGGGCCTTGCCCTTGGTGCTTCCACCATCATGATGGGTGGTCTTCTGGCCGGCACAACCGAGTCTCCCGGCACTTCTTTCGTTTCTCGCGAAGGAAAGCTGGTCAAGGCCTACCGTGGCATGGGCTCCATTGATGCCATGCAGGACAAGAAGGCTGGCGGCGGTGGCAAGGACAGCCAGAAGAGCAACGCCGGCACTGCCCGTTACTTCTCCGAGGGTGACAGTGTCTTGGTTGCTCAGGGTGTTTCCGGTTCCGTGGCTCACCGAGGGTATGTTGCGACCCCCAATGCTTCTCTCCCCGTGTATGGATGTATTCATAAGCTGACACATTCAATAGCTCCATCTCCAAGTTTGTTCCCTACCTCGCTGCTGGCCTCAAGCACTCCATGCAGGACTGCGGCATGCGCAGCCTGAAGGAGCTGCAAGAGTCGGCTGCCAATGGCACCCTGCGATTCGAGCTTCGCACGGCCAGCGCTCAGCTGGAGGGCAACGTGAACATGGAGTCGTATGAGAAGAAGCTCTACGCATGAGGAATGATTTGATGCATGAGGAATCCGGATGAGGATGCTTACACGAGAGAGGGTAGGAAACAAAACGGGAAGGGCTTGATTTGATATTTTCTGGAGTTTTGGTACGGGATGCTTGCGGTGGTGAGCTAAAAAAGCTATCGAGTAAACAAAAGACCTCCCAGCAATGATTCTAGAGGCAGGCTTGGAAATTTGATGACATGATTCATGATACCCTATTAATACAAGCGATGCGGCCCTTGGGGCATGCCAAAATTTTTGAGACTTGCACGAGACATGCTGTGAGATTTCTGCCGACATTTTGACTCGAGTCGTCGGCTTAGCTGGGGCTCTAAATCTCCTGATAAAGAAGTGAAAGTCATGGATCGTCCTTGGGCTTGTGTGATCTCACAGCTAGAGTATGTGTTTGGTCTCGCATGCTCATGGGGAGAAACATGGCCCATCTCATAATTTTCCTCACTCAACATCATGAACTATTCTATAAAGGCTCTATATCTCGCTGAATTCCCTCAATTCAATTCCACTCGCCGTCCACACCCCCATGCGCAGTCTCCCGACTCAGAATCACATAATCGGGCTTCACCACTTTCCCCCCTCTCAACGTCCGATCCCTCGGCGAAAAAGCATCCTTTGTGAACCCGAGCTTCTCGTAAAACTTCAATCCGCTGGCGTTGCTCGTGAAGCACGTGAGCATGACCTTTTTCGTAGAAGGGATGTTTTCCGCAATGGTGATGAGCTGGGCCATGAGGTGCTTGCCGAGGCCAGATCTAATAGTTGGCAAACAGACACACAAACACAGATGAGCGAGAGTTGGGCGACACAATCAAGACGGAAAGATATTTTGAAAGAATGGGAAAGAAGGGGGGTGGGGGGAGAGCGTACCCTTGGAGCTCAGGAACCAGATGAACTTCGTAACAGTACAGCACGGGCTCATGGTTCTCAAACGTTGGCATCAAGGACGTGAACCCCTTGACTGTGCTTTGGTTATCCTTGACGAGAATGTACCGCAGATCAGGAGACCTCATTTCCTTCTTCTTCATAGACGGATGCCATCCCACCGAAGAGTTTCTGTAGTCTGCGCCGCTGGTGAGCTCGATGATGTCGAAGCAGGATCTGAAGTCATCCTTGGAAAGCTCGTGGGATGAGAGAAACTCCAGCGAGTATGGCTTTTGTGTTGGAGGATGCGTCCATGTCGCCCAATCTTGGCTACAAAAAGGATCAGCACTGGTGAAGTATGATAGGTGGGACCTTAGTATGCCCTTGAATGTGCATGAGAGGGATATGTGCATCGGTAGGTATGCGACGAAGCCCCTTGCTGGACGATTGGGCTGTAACAGCGTACCTTGGCTGTAGATAGTCCCTGATGAATTCCTCATCGGTCTTGCCGTTGGCTATTGCGATCGGGTGTATCTTCTGGGTCTGTTTCCGCTTAGACACAACTTCTTGGCTCTGTTCCTCGGCCATTGTGTCAAATATTGGACTTTTAATGGACGTCAATGGCTTTATCAAGGCAGTTGTTCAAGGATGCCAAAGGTAGGTACTAGTTATGGTAGGTATATTCGATGCAAGAGCGAAGCCACGGAAGGCTGAAGATGAAACATCCTTGCAGCCCCAACAATTAGACCAGCAAATAGGTATGTACAGACCACAGCCATGCTGCCCCTCATGATCTTGCCAGATCAATATCATGGCTTTCATCTCAATTAACAAGGAATAGCCGATAATCGTGCTCCAACACTATAAATCGACCAAAGCCATGTGAACATCATTGTACCTCAGCTCAAAGCAGTCAACTGAACAACATTTAAGCCATCCGAAGTTCGGCCGGCTCCATGTCTTTTTCCCCCAAATACATCACCAACTTTTCTCATCATCACCACGCCTCTAATTCTCAGCATTTTTTCCTTCCCTTTTCTTTCTTTCTTTCTTTTTTTTAACAAAAATTCCCTAAAGAACCAATGCATAGATAGTCCTTGATGAATCCCGGCATCCGCCTGCTGCCCCTCGGCCTCAGCCGAGGCTACGCCACACAACGGCCAGCATCCCGGCTCAAGCCAACCATAAGCCTAGATCACGTACGTACAAATGAATGCTGTTGAAGCAGATCCATACAGCAAGCTAAACCAGCTGCACTCTTTCAGTTCCTTCAGCGATCAAGGGCCCTGTCCTTGTACCGTACCATCTGGCGAGGCACAAGACGCATCGCGGACCCTCGAACAAGAGCCGAATCCCGCAAATACGCCCGCGACGAATTCGAGCGTCATCGTCACGTCCAAGACATTGTACGTATCCTCGCCTCACCTCACCAAAGAGCACTCCTCCCCCCTCCCAAACGTATAGATAAGACAGACCCTGCTAACCTGGCAATTAATCAAGTCCCACATACGATACCTCCTGTCAACTGGGAAAACCGAATGGGAAAGCATGGAGAGGTATATCGGGGGTATGTAATCTCTACATATACACACACAAGAAGAAGAAGAAGAAGAAGAAGAAGAAGAAAAATGTACATTTCATGACGGCAGTCAGAGTTTCCGAACCGTCAATCGTTCAAGCCCCTCTCATCTTCGTGAGCCTTCTTCACAGCGCAAATCTTCGGATCAAATGGACGTCCTCATCCGCCCCTACCCTCCTCTCTTCAGGAGCCATTGCCGTAATGTCGTCTACCAATTGCTTTCGCCACAGGCCCGTTCGTAGTTTCTTTTCGTCCTTGATTTGTTCGTCGCCTTTTATGCGCCAGTAATATACAAAATGTCCGCTCAGCACGGGAGAATCGTCATAGTTCATGAGAATAGTTCGAAAGAGAGGTGAAAAGGAAGAAGATGGAAATCGACCAATGTCTCTAGCTCTGTCGCTGCTTATGTCGAGGATTCGCCTTGCAGATAATGTACAAGTACCCGTTGTGTCGCTTTCCAGCCTTTCGTCGAACAACCTGCATGCATCGACAATCAGTCCACCATCCCTACAGCCCCAATCCACAATCGCAGAGCTAAGTCAAGAACAAAGAGAGAAGAACACCTACCTTGCAGTGCTCACACCTCTTCTTCACCGAACTGTGCACCTTCATCCCCCTTGTCTGCTGAAGCGCCCCGCCAACCGCTGGCCTCGCCATCCATCCCATCCAGGCGGCCATCGGGCTCGCTGTCGCAAGGCTGCCCTTGACGACGGCGGCCGCCGCCGGAGCAGAGCGCAGAAGTCCTGCCGTCAGGGAGAGCGTGCGCAGCAGGGAGGCCATTTTGTCGGATCGTGCGCGTTGTGCTGGTTTGTTCTGTTCGTTCTGGCGTTTGCTGGGCGAGGCAGGACAGTCGTCGGCCGTTCTTTTTTTCCTGGTGGTGGTGCAAGTCCCGGTATCTGCCGTTCAAGGTCACGTGGCTACTTACGGTTCGCTGTCGATGCTTAAACCATCAACCACATCAACACGTACATACGATCCGAACTGTGCATTGTCAAATCACTGAGCTGGTGATGATGGAACAACAGGAGTTCAAATATGTCTAGATCGAGTATCTGTACTTTTTCCTCAAATGGTACAGAGTCGAAGAACGAAAACGTACCTTCGGAACACATCTCAATTGCATCTCCCGCAAGGGCCCTTAACCTCATCCTCGTGTATCTATCTACATGTACCTTGTGTTCATTTGCTACTACACCAAGATCGCGTGCTTATTAGGGGGGCAACTTCTCCAATGAAATCTGTCAACTATAGCTTATGACCGTGTAGCAGCAGGACACGTCCATATCGTTCATACACAATCGTGCAACTCGACGCCGGCGCTTGAGTCGTTCACCAACCACTCAGCCTCATGCGATTGGCCACATCCAGAGCTTTTTGATAGTCAAAAAATGACAAGCCTCGGTTTGCGTTTGCAGGCTGCAGCTCGTCCTCGTGGTCTGGCGCTCCGCCATCCTCTCGCGAAGAGGAAAAAGCTGGAATGCCCTTCCACTGGCGGTTATAGCGATACCGCAGCTCCAGGATGCTTTGGCGTTGGAGTTCGTAGCGGAATCCGAGGGCGACGGCATCCTTCCACCGGCGATTCATTATCAAGCCCTTTGTGACGTTTTCGAGGCTGGGCAGACCAACCAATGAATCAAAATTACGCTTGTTATCTCGAACCAGGGGCAGTTCTTGGAGTTGAGGGGCGAGATGCCTTTCGCGATCCGTCTCGGTGGATTTGAGACAGATCAGGCCCGCGCCGTCGCCGTACAGAGGTGCGTCCATGTTGAACTCTCGCCGCTGCCAAAGGGGGCATATGACGTCCAGCAGGTCCAACTTCCAGGCCTTGGCATGGTCTTTCTCCTCCTCGAGAGCCGCTTGCAGTTCGCAGGCGCAGCAAGTTCGCCTGAACCGTGGGAGGCAACTGGCGCGATTGGGAAATAATTCCCGAAAAGTCTCATATCCGCAGGATGAGCAGAAGTACTTCCGCCCCATCTGCTTCGTGTAGTACATGGGCCAGTCCAGATCCAGAGACGATTCAATGGCAATGCGAATCGGCTTCAGCAGGTCATACGTGGCCTGCGTCCTCTTGTCGTCCTGATCGGGGTCTTCGTCGTTTACCTCTAGATATCGGTATAGGGCATCCAAGAAGCAGTACGGGCCAAGGGGAACGTTCGGCACCTTGGCCAGCCACTCCATCAACGCGCCGTCCTTCTCAAATAGCTGCTCGAGGTCCATCGCCTTTGCCTTCATAACGGCCTTGAGAAGAATGCCGTAGAAGCCTCGCTGCGCCAGGTCCATTGGCAAGGGGCCCCAAGTGAGGCCGTAGGTCGCCGCATGTTGGTGCTCATACGGCATGCCGTCCTCAAAATTGGGGTAGAAGTCCAACCCCTTGATTGCCGGCATCTTCTTCTCTACTCGACCGGCGTTGATCTCATAGATGAGGTCCAGAATAGGGATCACGTCGCCAAAGTGGATTAGGCGGCATCTGTACACGCCCACCTGAACGACATGAGGCATGCCGCGCAGCATGACAGCAAGCATGCGGCGGTCAAGCAGCGGCACATCATGCAAGTGCACCACTTCAATGTAGGTGCTGACAGTGTGCAACTCCGTCACTGGCAATCTTGTTAGATGCAATACTTCAGAATGCACGAGGCATGTTTCGATGCCGTGACACTTACTTAGCTTGTGCAAGCCTTCCATCGCCATGTTGAGTGGCAGCCGGTACCTTTTATTGCCGCCTCCTTCGAACTGATTGGCCGACCACATGGTCTTGAGAGCCATCAAGGACCCCATGATGTTGATGGCCTCCTTGTCGGCGCGCCACCATTTCACGGCACCCGGTGCGGTTCGAGGATCAATCTCCGTATCTCCCGTAGCCCAGTAGGGTCCCTTCTTGCGCAGACACTGCCGGCGAAACCTCTTCGCCTTCTGGAAGAACTCATATTCTGCTCCAATCGCTCGCAGCTTCTGGCCATCATGGTGTCCTTGGGACTCTAGCCTTTGAAGCGCTGCCTTCCACTCAGCAGAATTGACCGGGAAGTTGTACTTGGAAAGTGCTTCTTTGATTTCACCGATATATCGAGTGGGAACCATGGCGACGAAGACGTTTGAAGGGCTCTTGACTTTGTACAAGCCAGAAGAAAAGTCCCATCGATTCTACTGCTATGTCAGTCAAAGATGGCATCCTGGCCTGTTAGAGTTGAAGAAGGGCAGTGATTGCGACCTACTATGTTTTCGGTGACTAGTTTCAACATCTTGGTCGAGGTCAGCGCCAAGTTCATGACAGTTCTGTGGCCTTGGGCAAAGACATCGTTGAGAATCTTTGCCCCCAAGTGACTGTGATTCATGATTGACTCTATCGTGAGTGGCTCTTTACGGTCGTTCGTGTCCGCTTCAGAAGAAACAGTCTTCATTGCTGCCTCCGAGACAAGCTTGTCGAGCCACTCTGTGGGATACCAGGGCCCCTATGGCTACCCATTAGCTTTGCCATAATCCAACACTGCTCTTGTGAATAATTCACTTACCCTGGTCAGGGGGCCGAAGAACCTAACAGCCTCACGGCCACGTTGCCCGGCATGGGAGCGAGGCTTGCCAGAGCGAGCACTTCGTCCAGTTCCCGAAGCACCAGCTCCTATCAGCTTATGTCGCTGACGCTTCAAATAGAGTTTTCGACTTGGACGGTTGACCTTTTTCCTTAGGTAACTCGTAAACTCCTCTTCCAGTGCCTTGACTGTTCTTCCCGTCACTTCTGGATGAAATCCAGCCTTTTCCAACCGCTCCCTAGACTCAATCACTCCATATCGGGTGAGGGGAGCTACACAGAGGTTAGTAGAGACAAGGTTTGCTCCAGATATGGCAGCACTTACTAGGGTAGTCTTGGTCATTCGGCTCCATGGCCTAAAGGTTGCTCCTTTTGACCTTGATTCCCAGTGTTCAATCTAATGGATCCTTTGTGACCAGATTCTTGAAAAAACATTGTCAGCCACACGGGGTCCCAAATGTGATCTCATTGCTGAGCATTCATATTTGTCGAAAGAGAGGGTAGGGGGAGTGTGTCGTTGGGAGGTGATGCATGGCTTGCCGTAAATGTCAGGGGTATGGGTTCTATGCCTTCTTCGCGACTCGGAGGACGCGAGATAGTGTGTGAGTGAGAGAGAGGGGACAAAGAGCTTGTGTCAAACGTGAGGAGAAGCCCAAAGTCTCGTTCAGTACGCTCTAGGGAGAAAACGCACAACCGCAGGATAGAGTGAGGACAGTGAGGACCAAGTGAGGCAGACAGGAGCATAAGAGAGAATGTGAAGCTATGTGAATCATGATGGCAAGAATAGGATGTGATGTTGGGAGGATGTACAAACCAACGCGAGGTGGTCTCAATATGGCGGAGCGGGAATTGCTTGCCTGGTGGACGAAGGCGGAGTCGTAGAAGGTTTGCGAGATGTATCGAGTAGAGCTTGTCGTGATCGGGAACTCGAACAAGGTCTAGAGTCGATGCTTGCTGCCAGGTTCAGAGCGCAGAAATACTTGAGCTTGGAATGGGCAAAGAGAGAAACAAGGATGGTGGGCGGAAGAGGGTGGGAGACAAGAAGAGAGAGCAATGGGAGGGAGAGGAAGAGGAAAAGCAGGAGGGGACGTGGAAACTCAACGCAAACCGCGAGGCACGTGTGGGCCGCACGCAGACGCACCTCAAGGCTGAACAGCACTGCAACTCGTCTCTACCTGGGGGCAACTGATGGGAATGGCTTCTGCGCCACTGCTGCAGCTGTGACTCAGGGCTGCTCCCCATAACTCATAACTCGTCGATAGGTCTTTACAGTCTGGCCCAGGGGCAATCTACTGCTGGCCTTTATCACGTTCTCCCCAGGAGGACTCTTATAAGCACTTGGATTATGGAATGTCCAAGAGCTGTCGACAAATCTTGGCCACAGCTAGTTCCATGCGTCGTCCTTGAGTACTATAACTATTGAACATCTAATGCTAGAGTAACTGTGGCGATGGAAGCGCCCCTTGAACAGGATGACTTTGGTATCCCATAATTGGGCCCTCGAATCGCCTGCATCCATTATTCCAATTCTCTGCAATCAGGTGCACATATAGGTATCCGCGCCCATTCAAGTCACTTGTGTTCGGCCTTGGCTTTGCCCCTGAACACCTCTGTGGATTGCTTCAGCCTTGTTCCAACAACGAAACTGGAATATTTCTTGATGACAAATTCTGCACCCTTACTGAACAGAACAGCCTCTGGCCTTGTCACATCCATTCTCTCCTGTTCTTCTACCACTCTGCTATATGCTAGCGGCACGAATTGCCCTTTATATTTCGTGGCTTTGTGACAGCATTCTGGGTGAAATATCACGATGCTGTCTTCGGTAGATGCCTCTGGATCAAAAGGCAAAATTGCCTATGCGTCAGGTTGCTATCGATGGCGACTGCCTTCCCGCTATCAACTCCTTTACTCCTTCCTCTCGAACGATATGACGCCAAGGCCAACCCACACCACGAACCCTGAGCCTCAAACTGCCAACCTCACTCAGGACATAAACCTTCAACAATCCCGTCTGTTGACAAGTATCAGAACGCAGACAAACAAGTGCAGACTACTTGTAAGTGTACCGTTGCCTTCTCGGGATTTCTCTCGCCTCACATGCCCGAAGCAAAACGCAATCTCTGGCACCCCAGAATC
>LFMI01000367.1:1643-17789 GCA_001050175.1 Trichoderma parareesei | reverse complement strand
ATTCAAAAAAAAAAAAAAAAAAAAAAAAAAAAAAAAAAAAAACCTGGCACAGAACACGAACACGGCAGGCGGCCGATGAAGACCAAGACCCAAGATTCGGCCTGCACTGACGGACAGCGGGGTTATGGCGAGACGTCGCGCTACCACGGCGGCGAACCTTGCAAGGACTGGCCGGAGTAGCGCACTGTTAGGGACCTGGGAAAGCTAGACCCAGTATTAGGGGGTCGAGATCGAGATGGCCCGGCGAGCGAGGGTTCGGGTGGATGATGGATGGGGTGGATCGCGGAGCGTTGATCCTCGCTGGAGACAGAGCCGCACCTTCAACGGCGGCCGCGGAGGCATCAACGGATGAGAAACGAGGGACAGGCGGGCAGCTGATGGGCGGCGTTGGCGTGTATCGACGAGACGGCAGTGTCAGGCGAAGTAGGAGGGGGGGGAGAGGGGTTGAGGAAGAGGATGAGGAAGAGGAAGAGCCGCGTCTTTGTCCTGCAAAAGAGCAGAAGCGAGGCAAGGCAAGGAAAGGCAAAGCAACAGGCGTGACGGGATCCAATGACCGACGACTGCTTCCTTGCTTATCGCGGTATATCCTCAGAGACGACACGGCAGGGCTTATCGGTGCGAGTGTGTATGGCGAGTCCGCGCCGACGTCCGTACCGTATGTACGAGTATGTACAGGATAGAAGAGCAAAAGGGGGATCAGATTGCAATCAGCAACACACCCGACAGCTTTGATAAGTGTGATTCGAGAAGCGACCAGGGCCGAGCCGACAGAGCATAAGGTAAGGTACTACATACAAGGACAGGCACACACCACAGGCCCGCCACAGGTACAGGCACGGGCACAGGGCAGGGCAGCAGCAGACTACCTACTATACAAGTATGTATTGTAAGCTGCAGGCCGCGATGAGCTTGGCTATTGCTTGGCCGTTGATCCCAGGCGAATGCCGGTCTGCTGTAGGTCAAGGAGCTCAGACAAGACGGGAGTCTAAAGGTCGAGAGCCAGGGGACGATGGGCAGTCCCGACAATAAGGGTCGCCAGGTGGTGGGACTGCTGATCTGATCAGCACCGACTCTGGCTGTGGAGATGCAGCAGTTGATCTTGAACAGAGCGCTGATCACCAGCAAAATCATCGATGGCAGCAGCCAGACGCCGGCTAGCTCCAGACCACGGGCAATTTTTTCGCATCATGCCATTCAATGCCTGCCTTTACTTGTACGAGCGTACAACTACGAGTGCATACGATGACCATGCCGGCACCTGGGCTGGAGATGCGTGCTAGCGGTGCACGGCTCGCCTCTCGCTCCTCCTAGCAGCTCTCAGAGCGGGTGCCACGACGCTTTTAAAGTACCCTGCTAACAGCTCGGCGATGGCCACTGGAACGCTTCGGGCGAACAAAGCAGGGAGAAGATGAGGGGAAACAGCGCTGTCTGTCTCGGTGGGGGATGCAGAGGGCCCCAATTCCGCTCAAGGTCTGCCCATCACGGGGTCTTGCTTTTTCTCGCCGGCTTTTTTCCCTCTAGGTAGTAGTAGCCCGTTCCTCACTCTGCTTGCAGCATCCAATATCACCATGTGCTTACGGTGTGTCCCTCGGTGTTCCCCTCCCCATCACGGACACTGTGCGGTGCACCAGCCCCAGGGCGTGTTCAGGAAGACAGCCTGCGATGCAGCATAGTGCATATGGAAGCTATGCGCACCGTCGTCGGGCGTTTCGAGCTTTTCTTACGCCTCGCGAGGATGGAGCTCCTCGGGTAATAACTCCCATCCTCCAAGGCCGCTGCTAACAGGGATCCGCGGAGTACCGCGTCCAAGATGGAGTAGTATTGCATTCTCAAACTGTGGCGGTTCACGGCTCTATCTGCAGTGGACATACATTGGGCATGCGGAGTATTACTGTTATCCAGATATATTGCAAGAAGTCGAGCCTTGTCCGTACTTTGGGAAGATGGCCAATGCCGCATACAGTATCAGAGACAGCCGGCACCTCATTGCCACACAGAGAGCTGTATCATGTACAGAGAGTATTACTCCATAAAGACACAGCCAGTTGTATCTGGTTCTTTTCTTGCTGCTCGATGCAGGACAAACAAAAATCATTTCTCAGTTTGAGCGCGAGGCAAAAGTCAGAGTCACGCTGGGCCTCAACTCCCACCATCGACCGGTCTAGATCTCGTTGCGCCGCCGGCTAGGACAGGGGCCGGAGGGTCATGAAAAACTGGTTTTTTAGGGCGGCAAGAAAGAAAAAAAAGCGGCGTCGGACGGAAAGAAGAAAATTTTGAGGAAGGGAATGTTGAGGAAATAGGTCGGTAAGCTGGCTTCTTGTTCGTTTGGTTGCATTTTCTCTTATCAACCGATAGCCCTGCTAGAGACCTCAGGTACACCCACTTACATGTGCCTTTGCGCGGGCATTCAAGAGAGAAGGCAAGGGAAAAAAAAAAGAAAAAGAAAAAGAAAAAGAGAGAAGAAAAAAGCCAGGTCAATAGGCGAGGCATCTTGATGGAGCGTAATGCTTGTGTGAAAAATACAAAGAAACCTGTCGAGTCTGGTAGAAGTGACCGCATCGGCTTACAAAGTGATACCACATGATAAATAGCAACAGTTTTCTTGGATTGCTCTGAACGACAAAACTGCTGCTCTAGCGTATTACCTACATGTACATAGGCATGTTGAATCGTGCCCTTTTCCTGATGGACCCCATTACATCACTTCGTCAGATCTGGGGCTTGAACCTCGTCACAGCTTTGACGTTCTCATTGACTTCGCCAGGCACATGTTATTATTGCGGGATGTATGTAGGCGTTGCGCCGCCCTGGGGAAAGGACGGCCATCACAGGCACACTGTGTCTGAATTTGAGAGCGAACATGCATAGGTAGGTACTGGCAGTTCATCATTCCAAGAAAGAAGTGATTGATGCATGGGCTTGGGGGCCGGCGAAGTATCGTATGTATTCTCGAAGTCCCCCCTTATACGCCCACCCTACCCGTTATCACATACAGAGTGCGCTGCGGCCACTCTGAATTGTCCGTGTAGTACTTTGCTGGCTAGGCCATCATGCAGT
The DNA here is from genome assembly GCA_001050175.1 of Trichoderma parareesei. Classification (NCBI taxonomy): domain Eukaryota; kingdom Fungi; phylum Ascomycota; class Sordariomycetes; order Hypocreales; family Hypocreaceae; genus Trichoderma; species Trichoderma parareesei. The sequence continues at coordinate 14,732 of LFMI01000367.1, read as the reverse complement.
CCATGAACGTTTTTGCAAAAATATTGGGAGTGAGAAATAAATATAGACACCCGTTGGGCTAATACGAGCACCGTTTAGGTATACCGTTTGGTGGTGATTGTCGCATTTGTGTGCGTATGGTTGGTTTTTGAGTAAGCTCATGTTTGCTTTGTCAGGTAAGGCACTTTAGATGTAGGTACCTACCTTACCAGGTAGGAGGTAATGTGCGGCATCCAGAATTCCAGCTGACATAAGGTACCTTCGTATTTGAAGACATCCAGCAGCAGAACATGATGCAGCTGCGACACCAGCCAAGGTAAATAGTGTCAGTGCCTACCTACCTAGTATTTCAACACTTCCCGGAAGCTTCGTCAGCTCAGAGTTGGCGTGGGGCGTTCAGGGTGCAAGATCGACGACTTTGATCAAGAGCAGTCCGTTCGATGGTTGCTGTACTTTGTGCCTTGTGATCCAGAACCCCCACCTCCCCGGTACGATCAAAGAGGTTCTTTATCCGATATTTTCTCCGTGCTTGTTTAGGGTAGTACTAGTATTGCTATATGGTGCTCTTTGTCGAGTGCAGTTCTCGCCTAAACTCCTTGTCTCGTCTTGCCGCGCGAGATGGCCGGGTGCTGTCCCGAGCGGAGAACAAGTGGGGGCTAAAAAAGCTGAGAGACGGCACATCACCCTTGTAAGGGTGCCTCGAGGTCTCAATCACACAATCCCGATATGCGCTGTCTCCAGTTGATCAAGTATTATCGCCGAGGAATGGCGTGGCGGCGGCAGCCTTTAGAGAGGCATCTTGCCAGAGCGGAAGAGGCGTCGCCGGCTCAAAGTCAAGACCAAGACTGTCAGCTTACACTCAGCTTTTGGCGTCAACGACGAATTTTACACCCAGACGGCAGAGCAAACAAAGGTCTGTCCACATTACCTACGCTACGAAAAAGGTTGATGCACAAGAACGGGAGGATTTGCGTCCCTTGCATGACATAAGGCACTTGTCATGTACTGTAGTATAGTAGGTTCAAAAGATACCTAAGTACCTAGTGAAAGGTGGTCATTGTGCGCTATGGATACACGTACTCGTATGAACCAACAACATGAACGAAGCTCCTCCTCATAGCTCGCATTTCCCCCTCTTTGCAGCACGGAAAAGGTGGCAAGATGGCCACCAGACCGTAAGATTGGTGGCGCCCAGGCACCGCCTAAGGCCAGAGACAGACCCAATGGCCGAGACGCACGCCGGCACACCAGTGGCGCCACCCATTGGCCGTGTCACCGAATAGGAAGTCAAGGGCGGCGTTGCGCGAACGCTTGAGCACGAGTGTTGTACGAGTAGGTACTGTAGGTATCATTGCTTCGTCCTCGTACGTATACAAGAGAGAGAGACTGGGTGGTGTCACCAACATTTGATGGAAACCAACATGTGCGGATGGATGCCGAGCCGAGCGCCGACAACTGCTGCAAGAAACGTGCTCGGCATCACCAGCGGCCAGGGATCGGGGCGCATAAACCAGGGACGACGAGCTCTGCGCTCCTGCAGAACAGCTTGAGCAAGTCCCTCTCATTTCGATCTTCTGCCCTGAATGAATGGAAAAAGGTCAATCGCTGTCCCATTTCACCCATCACAGCCGTCCTCATTGGCCCGCCGCCGCCAATCGTGCCATGCATCTGCGATCGTGGGCGCTTAAAACAACTGGAGAGGCGCCGCTGCGATTGGCCGGGCCTGTTGCCCGTCACCCGGCAGCCGCCCAATCAGGGCCTGTGCAGCCCATCACAGGCTCAAGCGCCCGCACCCTGCAGAGCCAACTTCCCCACTTCTTCCCAGGCGAGCAGCGCTGAGTGTGCCGTCCAACAGTGGGCTTCAGGTGGCCGCTGAGGGCTGGGGGGACCAGACTGGACCAAGCAGCAGCAGCAGCAGCAGCAGCCAAGAGGCGCCCGGTTCCCTCTCACGGGCCCTTTAAACGGCCTGCGTCCCCCCCCCCTCGGCGAGCGACGAAGGGAATGGGGGTTTCGACTTGATCTGATTCGATTTGATAAGAGACGTTTGCGACGGTTCTCGACTGCAGCAGCTGTGCGTTGTTCCGCAGTGGCTTTGACGATTGATCTTGGCAAAAGAACGAAAAAGACAGCCTGGAGCTGAAGCACGACGGGGCGTCATTTCTCGACCGCATCTGGACGACAACTCAAGAGAGAGGAAAGCCTTTTGGGCGCGGACGCAGCGGACGGATCGATCGATCGGTGTCGGAGCGCGTCTGCAGACATGAGCCTGTGAGCCTGCCGCGAATCTGAGCTCCCTGCATACATGCAACCAAAGGCTGGAAGGATATCCGATCTCGGGCAGACCATCGATCATCGCGAGCGACTCTAGGTAGTCGACCAGCAAGAGCTAGGAAAGCATCGTCAAAACGACACCTAAGAGTCCTCCCTAGGATTATCAGCAGACAGCAAGACGACCAAAATGGGCATCCTGGGCACTCGCTCCCGGCCGTGGACGTACCACGTCCTGCATCGCAAATGGCCCAAGATCCCGCGGCTGGCCATCCGCTGGCTGATGCTGGTCGAGTTCATCGGCCTCGTGCCCATCCTCACCATCTTCGGCCTCTCCCAGCCGGACCTCTATCGAACCGCCATGTGGAAGATTGGCTGGGACCACCGCCTCAACTCCAACCCCGACGTCATCCTCTTCGCCTATGCCAACCATGTGCCTCAACCGAAACTGCCTCTCATCTGGTCAAGAACGTCAGTTACCACTACCAACAACGAAAGAAAGATACTCCTGTGCTGACTGGCTCAACAGATTCACCGATTACAATGTCGCCATCTCCGTCATATCGCTCTTCTTTCTCCTCACCAAGCTCATCGCCGTCATCATGCGGATTTGGTATCCCGTTGTGTCCACCGTCGCCAGCATCGCCCTGGTTGCGCTCTACGCCGTGAGCGTCTACGGCCAGGTCGGTCCCGACCACAGCGACCCGAGGTATCCGGCGCCGGCAGCATGGTACTTTCGATACGGCTGCGACATGGCCAAGCCGTATGGGCAGTTTACCAATTGCAAGATTGCGCAGGCCTCGCTCTTCATCACGTTGTACATGCTGTAAGTCACCAGACGTCCACCAGTATCACTGCTGCGATTCCATGCTGACTCTTCTTACTCTCAGTACCGCTTACTTGTTCATGCTCGGCTTTTCTCTTTATGCCATGTGGCCGAACCCGCTCAACAACTTGGACACCGACGAGGACGAGGACGACGAGGCGGCGAGTGTCAAGGACGGCAAGAGCGTGGAGATGAGCGGCCTCAAGACGACTTGGGCATCGGGGACCATGCCCTATACGCCCCGAACACAGGCCTTTCACACGCTCGACCGGAAGCTTCCGCTAAGACAGGAGCACGAGACCATGCTCTACTCTTGAAAGAGCCAGACATGTCTTCCTTTTCTTCTTTACTTTCATTCATACAGACAACTTGGGGTCCTGCCTATTGATGCATGGGCGGCTTGGATTTTATACTTGATGGGAAAACTGGCGCAAGGCGTTCCATGCTGATATGCATGCATGCAATATGGCGGTTAATGATGCAAAGGCCCTGGAGGCCGTGATGAGGCAGACTTACAGAAAGTGCCTATCCCCCGTCTTCTTCATTGGGTTCATTTCTTTTGTCGTGTACATGTAACAAAATATATATATACCCACATATGATGACGAAAATCACATCCGAATTGACTTCTTGATGAAACTCCTGTCCCGGGTCGGGAGTTGAATGTGTAGAGAGAGGTATCACTGTCAGTATTAACACCAAGGTAATCAAATGGCCCCCAAGCCGAGACGAGGCCGACATAGCACTCTCCCGTTCCGGCCCAGTTTCCGGAATCGCCCCCCCTCTCTCAGACCGGCCCGGCCGCTGCAACAAACGCTGTGTGATAACGGATACATAATGGATATTCCAACACTCCAGCAAACTCCAGCCAAACCGGCCCCAGCCCTCTTTTGGAGATCGCGGCAAATGGCCCCCGCAAACCTGTCCCACGTTTGTGCTGCTTGAATCATGGACGTCACCGATTTGCGCATCCCCTTGTCACCCTTTTTTCTCTTTTTGGGGGAGCTCACACGCCTCTTCTTTTCCCCGCCTCCAACCGCACCTTCCAACGTTCTCGATCCCGGGCCGGTCTTTTGTGAGAGCTGCGCTTCTTCCTCCGCATTTTACATTTCCAATCACAAGCATTCTGTCGCCCCCAATTGCACAGGCTGCCGGTTCCATTTGTCTGAGATTCGTGAAGCCCGTATATTAGCTTGACTCGTCCTCCTTTTGCTGGTCTTTTTCTCCCCTCTTTTTTTTTTCCCTTTCTTCTCTGTCCTCCATGGCTTTGCTGCATAAGATTGCTTCTCCCTCGGCTCTTCGCTTCACTCCCGGTATATCGTCACTCCTCGTCAGAAAAGCTTCCACCATGGCCCCCAAGGTGAGCCCGCGCACCTTGTCCACCGAACCAACTGCAACAATCAGAACACTAATAAAGATGTACAGCTCAGAGATCCGTCCCTGCTGAAGCAGAACGTCTGCTACGTCAATGGCGAGTGGGTATCCGCCAAGTCGGGCAAGACGTTCAGGGTTCACGGTAAGCCGCCACCACCCGTCGTCATATCTATCCCAAATTCCCATCACCGTACTCTCTCCCATAGCAAAGCGATAAGATGACTGACCTTCTGTCCGCCTTCCTCTATTGCCAGACCCTGCCACCGGCGAAGTGATTGGAACGGCCCCCGAGTTCACCCCCGCCGACACCGAGTCCGCCATCGCCGCCGCCGCCGATGCCTTCAAGTCCTTCCGCACTCTGACCGGCCGCGAACGCTCCAAGCTGCTGCGCAAGTGGTACGATCTGACGGTGGAGAACGCCGAGGACATTGCCCAGCTCATCACCTGGGAGAACGGAAAGCCGCTTGCGGATGCCAGAGGCGAGGCGACGTACGCCGCAAACTTCTTTGAGTGGTTCAGCGAGGAGGCGCCGCGCACATATGGCGATGTCATCCCTGCTACCGTGCCCGGGAACAGAGTGTGGACTCTTAAGGAGCCCGTTGGCGTCTGCGGCCTGATTACCCCGTACGTTGCAAACCTCCTAACTAGTTTAATTGGATGCCACGGGCGGCATATACAGGTATGCTAACATTGCCCAACACAGATGGAACTTCCCCGCCGCTATGATCACGCGAAAGATTGGCCCAGCTCTGGCTGCTGGCTGCACCGTCGTCTGCAAGGCGCCCGGAGAGACGCCCTTCACGGCCCTGGCGCTGGCTGAGCTGGCTCACCGCGCGGGCATCCCCAAGGGCGTCGTCAACATCGTGACGACACTGGACAACACCATTGCCCTTGGCGAGCAGCTGACGACGCATCCCACCATCAAGAAGGTCTCCTTCACCGGCTCCACGACCGTCGGCAAGCTGTTGATGAAGCAGTCATCCGACACGCTCAAGAAGTTGTCCCTCGAGCTTGGCGGAAACTCTCCCTTCATCGTCTTTGACGACGCAGACATCGACGCCGCCGTAACGGGCGCCATCATGTCCAAGTTCCGCTCCTCGGGACAGACGTGCGTGTGCGCCAACCGAATCTACGTCCAGGAGGGCGTCTACGAGGCCTTTGTGAACAAGTTTGTCGAAAAGGTCAAGGCCTTCAAGGTCGGCAACGGCTTCGCCGAGGGCACCACCCATGGCCCCCTGATCCACGACCGCGCCGTCTCCAAGGTCGACGCCCACGTCCAGGACGCCGTCAAGAAGGGCGCCAAGCTTCTCGTCGGCGGCCAGAGACTGCCCGACGTTGGCTCCAACTTCTTCCAGCTTACCGTCCTGCGCGACATGACGGCGGACATGCAGCTCGCCTCCGAGGAGACGTTTGGCCCCGTGGCCGGTCTCTTCCCCTTCAAGACGGAGGCCGAGGTCGTTGCGCTGGCCAACAACTCCGAGGTCGGCCTCGCCGGCTACTTCTACTCCCGCGATCTGGAGCGGGTAAACCGCGTTGCCGAGGCCCTGGAGGTGGGCATGATTGGCGTCAACACGGGCATCATCTCTGACCCGGCGGCGCCGTTTGGAGGTGTCAAGGAGAGCGGCTTCGGCAGGGAGGGATCAAAGTATGGCATTGCTGAGTACCAGATCACCAAGATGATTACGTACGGCGGCATGGGCAAGCCCCTGCAGAGCTAAGTGTGGGATTTTGTAAAGAGTAGAATAAGCCTTGTTTTTCTTTTGACATCATGATATGATGAAATAATGAGATTGTACATAGAGATTTGGACTCGAATAAGAATCGAGTGTTGTACGATATGAATGTCATTGCTGCTTCAAAGAAGTCAATGCCATTCCGCTCTAGTGATGACTTCAATCTACTGAACAAGATGGATAGGTAGTGCTTGGGGTTATATCTGCTCTAAGGCGATTCCAACTCTTGTCTACCCAAAAGTACGTGCTGTACACCTGAACAGTAATGGCAACTCCAGGTTCCAATCGCTTCGAGTTCTCGCGGAGGAAAGAGTTCATATTTCTCTTTTCTGTGTAAGCTCCACAATACCAGTTCACTCGACGCAACGACTATGTGGCGCAGTGGCTAGCGCAGTCGCCTTACATCCCATAACGCGAAAGGTCGCAGGTTCGAACCCTGCCATGGTCATTTTCTTTTGCTCCAGCAGTACTTTTCTTTTTGCACTCCCACTCCTGGCAAACGTCAATGATCATCGTGCAAGCTTTGGGGTTGAAGAGAACAGCTTTCGGGCGCATTTAATCTTTTGACATGGTGTTGACTTTTTTTGCTCGAGACATGTCCGAGCGGGGTTGGGGAGCTGTTACACGAGCTTGCTCGGAACGTAAAAGTACCTTTGCCATCACGGAGCATCATGTATTACCGTATCCTCGAGCTGCAAATACTTGGCGTCTATCCAATCCGCTCTCCTGACTCAGCTTGTAGCATGATACTGTACTTCTTAATGTTATTGATTGATCAATTGGGCACTTCAATAGCAGGTCTTCATCCCCATAGATACTAGAGTTGTCGTGCTACAACTGCACCACCATGCTTACCTTATCTTATCGGCTCTCTCCAGGTACAGGTACGTCACCCCACCTCGCATCGAAGCTTCTGCAAGCTCTTTACAGTTCATACAAGCATCAACCACCAAGTCACGGTCGTCAATCCACCAACAAATCACCCACTATCATGGCATTTTCTCGATCCAGCAGTCTCGTCAGCCACGGAATGCGCCTTGCTGCGCAGACCGAAGGGTAAGAAAATCCATCTACAGCCGCCCAATCCCCTTTAAACTTGCAGATATACTAACTAACATCATCCATGGAACATCACAGACGGCACCTCGTCAGCCTCTCCTCTCCCGCAACCGCCTCATTGACGGCCCTCGCCCACAAACCAAATAACATCCGCTCTGCTCCATCTTCCTCCCGCTCATTCAACACCTCAGCAGCCCTCCTGAAGAAGCGCAAAATTGCCCCCGCGAGCAACAGCCCCTCCCCCTCGTCATCCTCTTCCACCTCCCCCAAGGCTGACAAGAGCAACAACAACAACAACGACAAGAGCAGCAGCCAGCAGCCCAACCCCGAAGACCCCCTCGACTTCTCCGCCCTCCTCGCCGCCTATGCCACCATAGACGCCCACTTCAAGTCCCAGCTCCAAGCCGTCCTCCACGGCGGCCGCTTCAACGCAGACGTTCTCGGCGCGCTGCCCGTGGCCGTCAAGTCCCACGACCACGACCACCACGATCACAAGCACCAGCACCAGCACCAGCACGACCACCACGGCAATGATCACCAGCAGCAGCACGCAAAGACGACCTTTCCCCTGCGCGAGCTCGCCCAGATCGTGCCCCGCTCCGGCCGCATCATCTCCCTGCTCGTCAACGAGCGCGAGTACATCAAGCCCATCATGTCCGCCGTGCAGGCCAGCAAGGACTTTAACCAGCAGCCCCAGCGCTCCGAGGACAACGAGCTGGAGCTGCTGCTAAAGGTCGAGATGGAGCGCAAGGAGGACCTCGTCCGCCGCGTCAAGGAGGCGTGTCAGGGGTGGAGGGAGCGCGTGCGGCAGGCGCGCACAAAGCATGAGAAGGCCCTCAAGGACTGGAAGAAGAACGGCGTCGTGCTGCCGGACGTGGTCAGGAAGGCGGATAAGGAGCTGCAAAAGGTGCAGGATAAGAAGATGAAGGAGATTGATGGCGAGGAGGCGCAGGTCATTAAGCAGCTTGATCGGAGGTAGATGGCGAGATGCACTCGAAATGGCGGTAGTACTACTGGGTTTCAGACGCCATGGTATGTTCACTTTGTATATAATGTTTCTTTGCTTGACGTTTTTCTGCATTACCATGCATGACCTTTTCCATAGCAAAACAATCCATATCTCTGTATAACATCCTTCTTTTTTTCTACTCGTACAAGATAAATCTCCCTTTGAACCCTTGTTCCTCTTCTTCGTAAGATCCTAAGAAGCCTTCGCCTGGCTCTTCACACCTCCCTTACCACCACCAACCGCCAACAGCGACACCAGCTTCTTCTCAAACTTGTCCACGTCCCTCTGCGTGTACGTCCCGGCCCTCAAGTGCCACGCCCTCGCAATCCCCACCGGATCCGTCGCAAACTTGGGCGTCTCGTGCTTCCCCTGCACCGCATTCTCCACGACCGCCTTGCGCACAGCCTCCTCCGCGTCCTGGAGAATCGGCTCCCGCGGTATCTCCTCCTCGGCCTTGCCCTCGGCGAGCAGCTTCTCCCGCCGCTGCTCCTGGAGGTACCGCTCCGCGGCCTCGCGGGCCTTGCCGTCGGCGAAGAAGCGCGCCCCGCCGTTGCCCTCCACCTCGGCGGCGTAGCTCTTGGCCTGCAGGTTCTGCGGCACGCCGACGGCGTCGCCCCTCGCGCCCAGCACGGCCAGGTCCTCCAGCACGGCCGCCACGCGGCTCTCCCGCGTCGACGACGGCGCCGCCGGCACAAACGCCGCCAGGTCCTCCTTGTTCAGCGACGGCTTGTACTCGGTCCTCGTGCCGAAGCGCGCCGCGTCGTCAAACTGCTGCTCCTGCGGATCCATCCTCTCAAACGGATCCTGCCGCTTACCCCTCGGCCCGGCACCGCCAGCCTTGTTGCTGCCGCCGTCCTCCCCGCCGTCGGCCCTCTTCTTGTTCGTCGTCGCCCTGCCCCTTCCGCCGCCGCCGGTCCTCCCTCCTCTGCCTCCGCCTCCCCGGCCCGCGGCGCCCTGCGCAGAACCTCCCCGTCCTCCTCTCGCGGCGGCGCCCGCGAACCGATTCCCGCTCGGCGACGCAGCGCGAGGAGCGCCAGAACCAGCGCCAGAAGCATTCGGCCCGGTGCCTCGCCCTCGCCCTCGCCCTCGCAGCCCGCCCCGCCCCCTCAGCATCCCTCCTCTGGGCAGGCTCCGCACGTCAATGACCCTGGGCTGCGCCGGCGTCGCCGCCGCCGCTGCAGCAGCGTTCGATGTAGTAGTATTCCATGCCTCCTGGACGCCGCTGCCGCTCCGTTCCTTCACCAGGGCATTGATCTCGTTGGCCGCCGCCCGCGTCCGCTGTCGAGCCGTAGGCCTGGCATTTCCGCTGCTGCTGCTGCTGCCGCCACTGTTGTTGGTCGGAGGCGCCTCGTCGCTGAGCTGCGATTGCGTCGTGGTGAACTGGCGGAAGTAGCCTCTCAGGGCTTGTCCGGCCTGTGCCAGCTCTGGCCTTGCCCGGTATATCGAGCGGAGTGACTGAGAGCTCATGGCTGGTTGTGTGTCGTTGTGGTGAATCGGGCTGGACTCTGTATTGTGGTGGAAAAGTGGGATGATGTGGAAGAACCCAAATTTCTGTGGTGTGATGACTAAGCGCTGAAGGACGCTTCAACGCCGCGGCCTTCTGTTGCGGCAAGGAGCAGGAGCACAAATGATGATTGGGAAGAGCTTTGTAATTAATTTGATTCAATCGGCACTAGAAAGGCTTTGTTACTACAGCTCTGAATAATAAAGACAAAACGTTGGAACATCATGATACCTATACGTCAAGGGTCGAGTCAAATGCCGAGCACCATGCCAGGTCGTGTCACACAAGCATCGTCACACACCGGAGATCTTTGTCCTTCTCATTTCCCTTGATTTTGTCGCTTTCTTGCTTGAGGATATTTCCATAAAGCTTCTATTCCAAGTTGGCATAGGCGGGAGGCACATCGTCCAACGCCGTGATCGATGCCGCAAAAACTTCCACCGCGAGCCCATCATGTATGCGGCCCGAGTCAATGCTTCCCCGGTCTTATGGATCTACGTAGACATCCAGACCTCCCTCGCTGACAAGACTCGTACATCAACCCATTCATTATCCCATGTCCGTGCGCCGACTTGTATTGAAAGTCAAGACAAGAGAAGCAAGAAAAGAAAAGAAAAGAAAAGAAAAAGATAACTGATGATATGTGGAATTCCGCCCAGCCCATAGAGAATGAGGCCCATAACAAAGGCGCAGTGCCAAGATGCCGTTCCAGGCCTTGGCTCAGACAATGACGTCTTGCTGCTCTGATAAAGCCAGTCAAACCAACTGCCCGACACGGTTGTTACCCCGTGGCTTGCGGCAGCCACATATGCTGTGTTGTCTCGCCATCCTTGATCACATGGGCACGTAGCCCCTCTCGAGATAGGGTATAAGGATGGATGGCGCCGTCTGCTGGCAATCTCAAGTCTTTTATCTTTTTCCAACTGTTTTTCTGCCATGGGAAAAAGAAGCAGAGACACGAAGAGGAGGAGACGCAGAGAGAGAGGGGAGAGTAAAGGAAAGGAGAAATGGCCCGCGGACGCAGCCTCTCGAGACACATGCGATTAGACACTCTGTGGCATAACACTCGCAGGCTGTCCGATCGTTAGCTAACAAATCGACTTGACGGTTCAGCAGCTCACTTACAGGACTGTTCAGCATCTGCTGGCGCTTGCTGCGGCCCTTCTTGATGTGGCTCTTCAGAGCGCTCGAGTCGAGGGGCTTCAGAAGCTCAAAGCTGCAGAGCAGCTCGGACGATACCGACATGACCGCGCCCCAATTATCGAATTCACCACAATACTACAAACGTTGTCAGTTAAGATCGACAACTGCAGCAGGGGTCAGAGCGCATGCTAAAGAGACTTACGTTTGGCGCACTGAAAACGGTCACCAGAACCCGGTCGTTAAAGAATTCGTAGCCGTCTTCCACCACCATGTGGGCGCGGCAGACCAGGTCAAAGTCGTGCTGGGCAAGGAAATCGGTGATAACCCGTTTCCCAAAGCAGTAGCTCACGCCTCGCTCGTTGGCCTCCCAGTCTTGCTCCATGTCGGCCGGATCCGCCCAGAGAAGATCGTTGAGCAACCCATAGTCGGGAACGTCGGTAGGGCGAGCAATGTTGCGAATGTCGTCCATATGGCTCAGAGCGGGCGACAGGCCGCCGTGGACGCAGAAAATCTTGCCGGCAACGATGGCGGCGATGGGAAGCGTGTTGAAGCAGTCGATAAACGTCTTCCAGATCTTGATGTTGCACCGCCGCTTGCATTCATCATAGAAGCCATAGACTCGAGTCACGTTGGCGCACTCGTGGTTGCCTCGCAGCAGGAAAAAGTTCTCGGGGAACTTGAGCTTGTAGCAGAGCAGCAGCAGGATTGTCTCGAGGGACTGCTTGCCCCTGTCGACGTAGTCTCCGAGGAAGAGGTAGTTGGACGTGGGAGGGAAGCCGCACATCTCAAACATGCGGATGAGGTCGGTGTATTGGCCATGGACGTCTCCGACAATCTTGACGGGAGCGTCGAGCTCCAGCAGGGCGGGCTGGGCCAAAAACACTTCTCGCACACGCGCGCAGATGGCCATGATCTCGGCATTCTTAAGGCATACGCTCTTTGTGACCTTGCCGGCGTATCCAGCGTCGAGGAGGCGCTTGATGTAGTCATCAAGGTCCATCTCTTTGATCTCGTCCATGCCCATGGTGTCATTCTTTGGCTTCTTTGGCGGCTTCTTCACGGGGGCATCGTCACGCTTTACCAGGATGGACTGGCCCGGGGGCAGCAGATGCGTGTTGAGGCTGGCGTTGGCCGACGGTGGCTGATCGGAAACGTGGTCGACCTCGCCCGAGGCTTGCGCGGCGCTTACGTCGTGGGTGCCGCTCTTGACCGATTCAGAGACGGGCGACGGCGGGGGGATCTGGTCGTCGGGGGAGGGCGACTCTGCTGTCAGGTCAACCGAATTCCCCCTCAGCGGGATCGTATCGCTGCTGCGACCGGAACGCGAGATGCTGGAGCGGCCACTCTTGCCTGACCGCACCGAGGCGGCATCGCCCGTGTCGCCGTTGGCCACGATCGAGTTCCTCGGGCTGTCAGTCTTGCCGCTCCCCGGGATTTTAGACCGCAACCCGCGAAAAGACCGAGTTGAGTCTTTGGTGTCCGACTTGCTGAAGGAAGGGTACGACTGGAGAGCATCTCCGGAGCCGGCGCCGTTCTTGGAAGAGGAGCCGCCCTCCTTGGAAGATTGGTTGCCCATTGTGGGTTGGGAGCGGAGCGGGGGTGTGAGGTGAAGAGAGAGCCCGCGATGCGAGGGGCTGTCGGCTGTGCTTGTCAGACAGCCAAGGAAATAGGAAAATTCGGTAGAGGGAGAGGGAAGAGAGTCGCGAGACTGGGAAAGCTCGGGTCTGTGTGCCTTGCTGGCAGACCCGGTCGTCAGGCCGTCGTCAGAGGGTTTGTTATCGTCTCGGCAGCTCGCGCGTCCCCGTGGCGAATGATGGTCGTGTGGTCGTAGGGGGGGCAGGAAGGTCTTGCAAGGTATGAGTAGCGGCAATCCCAGCCCGACTTAGGGAGGATGAAATCGTCGACCGAGGTCGGTAAAGAAAGAGGACCGCTGACTCCTTGGAGCGTCCGTTTTGGTTGTCTTAGGCGAGCGCCTAGGAAGACAGGCCAGCTTGAGGGAGCTTACCGGAGCTCTGCGGATGACGTCGTGGTCGTAGCTCGTGACTCTGGGTCGAGACCGGCAGCTCTGGAAACTGCGCTCGGGCTCAGGAACCGCCAAATGTCAGGCCGGGGGGGTTGCGAATGGTGGAGATGCGAAGATGGTCTCGGCCGTTCAAGGGGAAGAGGCGATGGTGGGAAAAAAAAAATCTAGACG
>LFMI01000366.1:66452-96025 GCA_001050175.1 Trichoderma parareesei | reverse complement strand
AAAGAAAAAAAAAAAAAGAAAAAAAAAAGAAAAAGAATGAACTCGACACACCACACAGAATCCCATTGCTGTGTTGTGCACGCTGAGGTGGCAGCGCCCCCACCCCTCTTTCAGATACCCGGCCTGTCACGAATGATTCTCTCCAGGGAAGCGTCAAGGAATACCAAGTCTCCTTTGTACTGGAATCACTAACCAGGTATCTACCTAGGTAGTCTTTTCTGATGCGTATTCATTCTCATACGCTTTCCTTCCAAGCATCATTTACACAGGACTGCCAGTAGTAGAAAACAGTGTAAAAAGAAGACTGACTGCAGCAACTTCAAATAAGATGCATTCACTCCTCCTACGTGATCCCAGGACGCCAAACGTCCAACACCGTCCAAGTAATGACATCCTGTGCACCAGGAATTCCTGCCTCTTGGGACGTGCTCGTGGCACCCCATCTTTTCATCAATGGGCATCAGTGCGTTCTGCTGTACGAAGCTGCCGCCCTCCTGCGCGACATCGCCACGGCATATGCCTATACCCGGCCAGCCACACACCACCTCTTGCGTGTTCCCCGACAGTGATTCTGCTTCCTCACCAACATCATCATCATCAGCATCACTAACAGCACTACTGTTACGATCGGCATCATCGCTTATCAAAGACGCGGCCAGCTGCATGAATACGCATAAAGTGGCGTGCTTGAAGACCAGCGGTCAGATAGTCATCCCAACTCCCGAACTGGAACTGAAGACTTACTTGATGCATTTCTTGCCGTGATCATCATGTTGCATGATGCACAATTGAGGTATCTGGAATATGTCGTATTAGATGTCTATCTAGGTTCCTAGTAATACCTATATCTAATTTGCACCTCCTGGGTGAACTACCTAGCACATATGAGATCGGTGATCCATTGCATGACCAGAACAGCCCGTCAAGATATCATGAAAGACCAAAGAAACCCCAAGCTTCGTGATATAAAACGTACATGTGAAGAAAGAAGAAAAAAATAAGGAGAGAGAGAGTGTGTGAGAGGATCGCATTGTACAGAGCGAAGAAGTTGTGTCAAGTAGACGCGTGTGCCATTTCATCAGAAAACCCAGCATTCTTCTATACCCGGGAAAATGGCTAGCCAAACAGCTTCAGGAACCCCCAGATACCGACTCCGCTAAGCACCGGAATCGTCAAGTTGTCGTCCCATCCAAACACGTCGGCGACCTCGCTGGCTGAGGCCACAAATCCGGACCAGACGCTCATGATGCCAAGGGCCACCGAGCCGGACGCGGATGCCATGCTCTCCGGGATGCCGACGGCATCAATCAATGCGCGCGGCAGCGACAGAGTGCCCGTGAACATGAAGGTTTCGTCGCCGGGCTTGGGACCCAGCGTCGGGACCAGCCACCCATACCACAGGTAGGAGGTGGCCACGCCGACGACAAAGGCGGCGAGCGATCCGGCCAGGGACTTGCCGCGGCGCAGCCTCGGGGTGTATCGCCCCCAGAGGCGGCCGAACGTGCTGGCGGCCGTGTCGCACCAGCTGAGGAGCAGGACGCTTATGACGCCAACGTCCTTGGGGAAGAAGTACAGGGTGATCCAGGCGCCAAGGAGATAAAAGATGACGCCATTCCAGCCCGAGTATTCGCTCTCCCTCATAAGGGCGCCGAGCACCTTGACGTAGAGCCGGTTGAAGGAGGCGTATCGGTGCCGCAGCCAGTCGACCGTCGTGATGGGCACCAGCGCGCCCATGAGGTACGGCGGCACGGCGCTGGTCTGGGTGCCCGAGCTGTAGAGCCAGACGACGAAGAAGCCGATGGACACGTGCAGCGCCTTGCGGGGGACCTCGTGCTTGTGCACAAACGTCCGCCAGTGCCTGTGGATGGGAATGAGGCCCAGGGGACTGGGGCTGCGGCTGAAGTCGCGCCAGCTCCATCCTGTGGACACGGGCACTGGTGGTGCGAGATGGCCGTTGGTCGTGGCCAGTCGCGAGGCCATTGCCGTCGCTGTCGTCGTGGCCGCCGCCATGATGCCGTCCTCGTCTGGTTTCGCCGCTGCCTTTGGCGTCTTGGTCTTGCTAGGCGTGCGCGTTTCGAGGGGCGAGCGGCTTCTTGTGCGGGATCTTCGGGGGCCGGAGGAGCTGCTCTCCTCTTCGTCGCTGACCTCGTCCACCGCCTGCTGCGCCGGAGCCTTCCTTCGACTCCGGGTCATGGGGCCCACGTAATCCTGCGCGTCTCGTTCTGACGGCGTCGGGCTGGGAGAGATGATGCGAGGCGTTTGCGGCACGCGGGCCGACTGGCGACGGAGCGACATGCTGAGGTTCGCTGGCGGAAGCGCAGGGCAGTTGACGGCGCCGACGACGAGCCGCCGCAGCGAGTCAAAGCCCGAGGGCCACAGAGGCTGGTGGTGATGGTCCCGGCGCGAGAGGCGCGGCGCGGCAGTGCTGCTGCTGCTGCCTCGACTGTTTCGGCTGCTGCTTGTGCTGCTGATACTGCTGCTTCTGCTTCTGCTTCCGCTTCTGCCGGTGCCGCTGAAGCCGTGAGCTGGCGCGCTGAAGAGCTCAAACAGACGGAGGCCGCTGCTGTGCGATGACGAGGGGCTGACAGGGGACAGATTGCCGGGGCGACTTGGATCCTCCAGGATGAACGACGGTTTAGCAGCGATGCGGTAGAGGCTAGGCCCTCTGCCACATTACCAGCGCCTGGAGTGATACAGAGACAAGAGAGAGAGAGAGATTGCGCCCAGCGGAGAAGAAGTGGAGGAGAGGCGGGAAAGGCCAGAGGGCACGAAACGAGTTTTATATCAGCTGTCGTTATCTGCGGGAAACAAGGCGGAATCAATCCGTTTCGTTTGCGCAGCAGTACTGGGGGGTCTTGTTGGCTTTTCGCATGATAGTAATACACACGGAAGGGGCCTTATGTTCTGTCCATGGCGAAGTTTTTTTTGCTACAAGCCTCAGCAGAAGCCACAACACCCCTCCGGAAAGTCACCCAGGCTGTGTCGTGTGTGTGTTCTCTCTCTGGCTGTGGCTGCCCTAATTGGCTAGTCGTCCTGGGGGAACTGGGCAAAGGCTGCTCGAATCACTTGTCAAAGGCGCGCATGTGACCCGCCGGTCTGGTCATTTTTCTACGGAGCGGTGCGACCGACGAGAGGAATTGTCCGTCCGGACTCTGAAGTCGAACGTCATCGGGGCCTTTGTTGGGGCCGCGATTCTTGCTGGACTTTCACGTGCGAATTTGTCTCAGCGGTGCACGTGTGGTTTCTGGTGCAAAGCAGCTCACAATGGGAAGAACGGGATGAAACTGTAAATCGTCCCTTGTGACGAACTGCTACAGCACCACAAAATGATTCGAGGTTTGTTTGAAGCCAGAGTTCAACTGCACTCCTCTGGAAAGTTGTAATAGCTTTGTATTCCTCCAGAACATGTTTCAATCGGATCTGGAGAGATTCCCGGATTCCTCGGCCCAAGAGCCAATCGTGGGGCGTCTTGACCGACCCGAAATTTCAAGTGGGTCATCACGTGGCGATAAAATAGCTTGTCAAAATAATTTCTGAGATAGCCTCGTGCATGCGACGATAGGCCTGGCGCAGTTGCGCTGGGACATTCTCAGCAGACTCAAAAGACAAAATGGCTCCCGGAAAGGTCGCCGTGAAGAGGGATCCCAGAGCCTGGGATGCTCTAACACCCCCATTGGCGCAATGGGTTCTCGATGCCGTCTCCAGCATGGGGTTCAAGCAGATGACGCCGGTGCAAGCAGCGACCATGCCGCAGTTTCTGGGAAACAAGGATGTAGTAGTCGAGGTGAGTCTGCTGCTGTTTCGTCTCGACAGATTGGCAATCCATTCTAATGTCAGCCAATCTGGTGTGCTATAGGCTGTCACTGGTAGTGGAAAAACGCTTGCTTTCCTGATACCCATCGTCCAGAGGCTACTGCGCCTCGAGGAGCCCACCAAGAAGCACCATGTCGGCGCAATCGTCATCTCGCCGACGCGAGAGCTCGCTGCTCAGATTCACACAGTCCTCCTCTCACTTCTCGAATTCCACGCGCCCTCCGCCGAGATGCTGCCATACCTGAAAGGCGAAGACAAGCGGCCCAGCAATGCTGTGCCTGCCATCGTGCCTCAGCTGCTCGTTGGAGGAACCACCACGCCCGCGCAAGACCTTAGCTACTTTGTCCGACACAGCCCCAACCTCTTGATATCTTCTCCAGGTCGACTTGTTGAATTGCTGGGCTCGCGTCACGTTCACATTGACCAATCTTTCGAGGTGCTCGTCCTCGACGAAGCCGACCGGCTGCTCGACCTTGGCTTCAAGCAAGACCTCCAAACGATTCTTTCACACCTTCCCAAACAGCGGCGAACCGGCTTGTTCAGTGCGAGCGTTAGCGAAGCGGTCGGCGAGATTATCAGAGTTGGACTGCGCAATCCGGTCAAGATTGAGGTCAAGGTGAAAATGAAGGACGGTGGAGTGGTTGAGGATAGGAGGATCCCCGCAAGTCTCCAGATGTCCTACCTTGTTACACCGGCTAGCCACAAGCTGCCTGCCCTGGCGCAACTCTTGGAGCGCCTGCCCGTGCGGCCTCAGAAAAGCATCGTCTTTCTTTCTACCTGCGCCGCCGTCGACTACTTTCAACATACCTTACCGCAAATCTTGCCTGAAGGATTCTCATTGCTGCCTTTACACGGCAAGCACCCCGCTAAAGTGCGCGAGAAGAACTTTAATCGTTTCCTAACCTCAGTCGCTCCTACGGTACTATTGACGACAGATCTGGCAGCGCGTGGCTTGGATATTCCGCAGGTCGACTTGGTCGTCCAGATCGATGCTCCGTCAGATCCCAAGGTCTTCATCCACAGGAGCGGGCGAGCTGGCCGTGCTGGTAGAAAGGGACTGGCAGTGGTGATGCTTCATCCTGGACACGAGGAAGACTACGTAAAGTTTCTCGAAATCCGCCAGACCCCCATCACGCCGTTGACAAAGCCTTCAATTTCCGTGACGGAAGAAGAGGCTTGCACTGCGACGTCGAAATTTAGAAAACTGCTTCAGTCGGATCGTGCGATCCACGACAAAGCCCAAAAGGCTTTCGTTAGCTGGGTTCGAAGCTACGGAGCGCATCAGGCCACATCAATATTCAGGGTTGCCGACCTGGACTGGACGGATCTCGGGAACGCATGGGGGCTCCTTCGTCTGCCCAGGATGCCTGAACTGAAGAATTGGACTGGAGATAAGATGCTGGGAGTTGAGATGGATTGGGATACATTTGCCTACAAGGATGCGGCACGAGAAAAGGCGAGACTGGAGGCCATGGCGGCTGACAGATCAGGAGAGACGGAAAAGAAGGCAGCCGAGGCGAAGCGTAAGAGGAAGAACAACGAAGCATGGAGCGGAAAGCACGAGCAGGAGGAGCACCGCGTTGAGAGGAGAGAGAAGCGGCACAAGAAGAGAGAGGCCGAGTTGACGGCCAAGATGACAGACGAGGAAAAGGCCAAGCAGGCCGAGCTCAAGGAGCTGATCCGGAAGGTCAGAGAGCAGAACTTGGCCAAGGCCGCGGCAGAGGAGGAAGAGTTTGATGGTTTTGACTAGAAAGTGGATATCGTGCTTGCATAATAGCGATACATCAGCCTGAAATCACAGCACTATACGGCGATATCTCTTCAGGTCACGATTGATAAGCTTATTCTAACATTTGAGCCAGATACCTACATACATTCCCAGGTTTCGAGTAGATCTTCTGATACGTCGTATCGGACTGCAGATCCCAGCAAGAACCGAGACAGCCATACGCGTATTCGATAGCTAGCTCCTGCCGGCTTTCGTATTAGCCACCAAAATAAGCAACGACCCACGTGTGAACTCCCTGGAACTCCGTAATGCTCCGTTCCTTCCGCGCAAAACAACTCCTCTCAAGTCACTCGTACCTAAGTATCTGTGGCTGAGCAGCCGGCCATCGTTACCTTATATCTCAGTACAAGCCGCCCTCTCCCATATCATCAAATCTCCTCCATGGAAACGCTCGCCTTTTCATCGCGACGCGAGCTTTTATCCTCTCGCACATACCATCGATACTGGATGATTCCACAGCAGACTGCTCGCCTGCCGATGACGTATCACGAAGCAGCACGATGTGACACGTGCAGCACATGTCGACGCAAGCTCAAGCTCCTAATGGTCCAATGCCCCGTATCATGGAGCTCTTTGCGCAGTCATCGGCCGATTGTCACTGGAGAAATGCCTGAGAAATGCCTCGCAGTGAGGCCCATCAACTGGTGTCTTGCGTTAGGCTGATGTACCACAGGAGCCGTCTGATCAAGCCTTCAGATAAGTGAGCATCACCTATTGAATGGCCCTGCACCTCGACGCCTCATGCGACTCGGCCTGCTTTCTGATGTCTCGGGTCCTTTCGGCCAATCACGGGCTGCGACTGTTGCGTGTCTGGTTTGTACCCCGTACAATCAGCCCTTTTCTTTGTGTGCGGGTTTTCTGGTGCCACTTCAGTTGACAGCTTGCCACTGTCTAACCAGACGATTGAATGCTTGCAGCTGGCAGATGCAGTTGCTGAGACAGACAGGCAAACACCGAGTGACAAGAGTGGCTGACTCCACCTCATTGTTGTTGTTGTCCTACCCAGATGCAGACATTTGCACGATGCGAAACCCAGCAGTCTCATGCTGTATCGTCTCTCCAGAGAAGATATTCTCGAAACCCGCTTGCTTCCAGACAAGGCCGCTGGACATGTACCGGTACCACGTACCTGTACCTTGGCGGAGCCTCATCAGCCACACGGGCTTTAAGCACGACACTCAACCCGCCTCGTATTCGGACTTGCGTGCCTTTCGGCTCCGCTCCCGAGGCTTTGTGGCGGAGCACCTGCCTGAGCGGCAGCTACGGCAGCCACGGCAGCCACGGCCTGACATAAAGCAGACCTCCAACTGGAAGTTACGGGTAATAAATGCTGGCGGAAGTACTGGGCTGTACCTGCTATTGACGGCAATCCGACCTATCACAGCAGGTGTCGACTTGCTGCCCTTCTTACCTTCTCCGGTCCTCTGAGCTTCAGCTTGGGCTGCCCAGAAACACCACGCCCAGAGAAGCCGGGCCTTGGGGTTCGGTCGTTCCCAGCTTCATCTTCGCCGTCTTCTCCGGCTCTTCCGTCTCTTGTTTCCTCCGTCTCATTCTCCAGCGTGTCTCTCGCCATAGAAGGCGATCAATCATGACCATGCATCACCAGCTTAACGGGAGCTCCGGTACAAACGGCGTCGTCAAGACACGACGCTCCCACCGAAAGTCCCGGAACGGCTGCAGTGAGTGCAAGCGACGACACATACGATGCGACGAGCGCCGCCCGGCCTGCACCAACTGCACCATTGCTGAGCGCGCGTGCTCTTTCCCTCCAGCTCGCCAACAGAGCCAACTCGAGCCCCTGCCGCAGCCGCAGCTGCCGCACAGCCCGGCCGACTCGCATCTGAGCCGCAAATCTCAACACTCGCCGTCGTCGTGCGAGCCGGACCACCCGCTTCCTTGGCCTCAATGCGGCCCTGATCCATCGTCAGCCTCTCCAGAGTCTGTCTTCGGCGCCGGCCGCTTCAGGTTCACCCCGGCGCCCGCCACCGGACCGCAGACCCTGCCGTCCTTTACAGAGTCCTTCACCAGCACCGCCTACCATCCGCCAGTGCCTCCGGGCTCCCTCTTCACGGCCGAGCACCTCATGCTCTTCTACCATGTCTCGGATGCCATGAGCGACTGCATTTTGGCCCGCGGCCAGATCAAGGTTGTCCTAGACATTGCCATCAAGCACCTGAAAGATGCGCCCTACCTAATTGACCAGCTCCTGGCTCTATCGGCACTGCATGTGGCCTTCACCAGCAAGCCCGGCGAGGTCCCGTTGAATGGCACAATTGCATCCTATCGAAATCAGGCCACAGAGTTGCAGACGCGTGCTCTGTCATCCTTTACACGCATTGCCGCCATGGTCCCCGCCGACGACACGGCCACATGCGTCCCTCGATTCCTGTTTGCTAGTCTACTGAGCAACCAAGTTCTAGCCGAGACCCTGCTGCAACACCAGCAGCCACAGCCCCTTCCATATCACCACGATGTCATGGGTGGCCACGGCGGGGGAAGCGGAGGGGCTGGAGGAGGTGCCAGTGGTGGTGCTGTCAACTTCCATGGGTTCATGGAGCGCATGATTGAGTGCATCCACCTTCACCGGGGCATTCTTGCCCAAATTCGCCCAACCTGGGATTACCTTATGCAGTCGGAGCTCTTCCCCTTACTCCGCATCACCCACGATGCCAACATCACAGCGGTGACCCTCTCGTCTGGCACAGAATGTGCTGCTCTTAGACAGATGATCGATGCCGCAGCTTCCCCGATGTCCCAGTATGGAGACTCGTCACCACGCCGTCTTGACCGAGCCAGCGCCGAAGCTTGCCGCACCGCCATTGATTCTCTCCAGTGGGCATTCGACATGCATCGAGCCCTGTCTGAGCAAGACGTTCCGCATGCACCGTCTGCCTTCATCGTCACCATCGAAGCCGAGTACGTGAAAGTGTTACGATCACTGCTTCCTGAAGCATTGGTGATTTTGGCCTACCTGGGCGTCCTGATACATCGCTGCCGTCGCTTCTGGACGTTTGGCACCGCAGGGGCAAATTTGATCCGGGCCGTCGCTGGCTACCTTGGGAGCCACTGGCACGAGCCGCTGGCATGGCCCTTGAAGGTGATTGAAGAGGAAACTGACTGATTAGAAAATACGAAGCAAGGGGAATTTTTCAAATGAGCGAGCATATACTGTGACTGCGCTACATATAAAGAGAGAGAGAGAGAGAGAGAGAGAGAGAGAGAGTCAATTTTCCCTAGGCACATCACCAAAACGGTTATGCATTGGTAAACGAGGAATTTATGTGTGTACAACGGTTCTATGGGTATCTTACGAATCAAAAGAAGAAGACATGTGAGCAACGCACCATGTAAACTGTACCTACATACATTAGCGGTTGTTCTATCCAGGTAACCTGGGTAGGTATCTACATATTTAGAGAGACTCTTTTTTTTTTCCATCTTTTCATTTTGCAACATGGCATTTACAAGGGGGTGGGGGACATACAAGGCATTTCCATGATACATATAGATAGACTGGGCAGAGGCCTCGATTCAAGCATGTTGTATATACTGCTATTATTATTATTATTCATTCATTCTTCTTTCTGGATTGCATTTGTATGGCACACACTCTTTTTCTTAATTTATTTGGTAGCTTATAGCTTAGGTTGGTTGGTATTGCTTCAAGTGTTGTATATTTACAGGCTAGTAGAAGAAGAAGAAGGAGGACTACAATTATAGAAGAATTTCTGCTTTTTCTGTTCATCGATTCAGCTGACAAGACAGCAGCAAGTTCATACCAGTTCCCACCTTCCGCTCATCTATGCCCCCTTCCCTGATTGAAAGAAAATTCTACACTTCATCAAAGAATCGTGCCGTTATTGAGAACGTAGTTCTTTCACTCATCTTCTCTCTCCCCTCACTGCACCCTTTTTTCTTCTTTTCTCTCTTGCGTTTGACTTCCCTAAAACACCTCTTTGCCCACCGAGTCGAATCCCCCAGATTCTCTACATAACCAGGCCCCTTTCCATGCCGAACATGTAGTATGATTTCCTCTTTTTCATCTGCCAGACAGCAAAAACCTCAAACGGCGGCGGCGGTGGTGCTGTGGGATACGGTAGGGGGGGGGAAGAGCCTGCATCTTACCTCGGTGCTGGATGAAATGGAAACTGTCAAGCCATAAATCAGGACCACGTGGCTCTATGGTTTGGTATCACTACAAAGGAAAAAAAGGGAGCCGAAAGGTCCTCGTCGCTGAGCCCAGGCCGCGGCCGAAGAACCCGGGGAGGTGGCCAACGTCATAGTCCGTAGAGCTCCCATCCGTCGAGAGCTCCGTACTGTATCTCGGCCTTCTGCAAGCTTGGCGAGTCTTCGGCTTCCCGCTTCGGCGCAACTTCCGCTCGAAATTCTTGCGGAAGTCAGAGCTCTTCGTCATCCAGCTCGGTCGGCTTCAGAAGTCCGCCGACCTTTTGCCGTCTCTCCATGTCGGCAGCTCGGGCATCGCGCTCCTGCTGTTCCTTTTCGACAATGAAAAGCTCGGCGTTGTCGCCAGCGAACTCCTTCAGGGAGATCAAGAAGTCACGCAGGTTGAGGCGGAACTTGTCGTACTGAGTGTTCAGCGTGAAAAGTCCCTCCACGAAGCTGGCCACTTGAGCGCTGTGAACGCTGTTAGCATGGGATCAAGGGAAAATAGCACTGACGACGACTACTTACGCTTGAAGGTTAGGGAAAGCATTCTGAAGGAGGGTGGCAACAGAAGCCGAGAGGAACTCTCGGTTGCTGGTCCCGGCCTGCGCCTGATCGGGGGTGTAGATGGGTCCCTGGATCTTGGGCGGTGTTCCATCAGCCGGGTGGATGAAGTAAAAGAGCCTCATCAGCAGCATCGACTGCGTCTTAAATCCCGCCTTGTGGTCACTGTCCGTCACCACAAAGAGCACATCCTGCAGAATGCTGACAAAGAAGCGCTGGAAGAAGGCGTTGGCCGTGCCAATGTCCGTCTTCTCGGCAATGTTATTGATCAGCTCCAAGCACATGTTAAGGCCTGCAGCTTCAACGTCTCTGTTGTCGTGCTTGAATGCCCAAGAGCACGAATCAATGACAAACTTGAACTGGTTGTTGTCAAGCTTGAGCAGCGCTATCGGATCGTTAGCTGATGTGGCCAGATATCACACCGTGTCTGAACTTACCTGGGAAACAGTGCAGGTTGATGGCTCGCAGCAGGTTGAAAAATTCAACTCGGTGCTCAGGGTATTCTGAAAAGTCCTTGTTAATCATCTCCAGGGTGCACTCGAAGACGTTCTCCATGATGGTAGGAACCTGATCCTCCATCAATGCCTATTGCTGTGTTAGCTCTCCATCAAGGACCAGGTGATTTTGGAAGAGGACATACAGCAAGCTTCGTGATGATGGTTGACATGGCCTTGAGGACTTCGGCATCACGGGCTCCTGGGACGTTTCGGTTGTAGTCAACAAGGACTGAATCCAACAACGGCGGCACCATCTGAGACCTGACAGCCTGCAAGTCTTCGGCCTTTTCAACGTAGGTCTCGATCAACTTGAGAATCTCCTTCTTGATCGTGCGCAAGCCGCGAACCTTGGGCATCTTTGTCGCCAGGTCACCTGTAAAATATGAATTTAGTAGCCATCTCATAACAAAGGGGAAATCAAGAGACGACGAGCACACGTACCGTCTCGTGCAACAGCCTCGGAGATGAGCGAGCTCGTGGCTCGATACATTTGCAGCATGTCGTGATAGATTCGACCAATTTGCGGATAGAAGTAGGGTCCAGTGGAAGAACAAGCAGAAACGTTGGTCTTCATGATGTTTCCGATAACCTTGATTGTTTCTGCATCTTGAAGAATCGAGGGGTTGATGTTCGCCTGCTTGATAATCTCGTCCCAGGCAGCATTAGGGATGTTCATCAGCTCAGCGAGCAACCTCTCCTGTTGATTCTTGTTGCCCTGAGCGGCCACCATGTATCCGCAAGCCTCGTAGAAGGTGTGAACCTGCTGAGGGGTCAGATCGCAGGTGATCTTGCCCATGTTGCGCACGATTTCCTCGATGAACGGCTCTGACTCGCTAGGTTGGAGCGCAACGAAGTGGCGGCGGCATTGCCTTGCAATCTTAATGAATGTATCGCATGCCATATCCTGAACACCTGCTCAATGGTTAGCGCAGGGGAAAATGGGGGTGGGTACATAGCAGGTAATGAAATCATACCTTCGTGAGACTCGTGCATGAATTCGAAAAGCTTGTTGACGACAGTCTTGAGGAACTTCCAATGAGCTTTAAGAAAACGCGGGTACTGTCCGACAATGTACATAATGTTACTGGCGACAACGGCCTTGTTGTCCTTGCCACGCTTCATCTCGGTAAGGCCTAGAAGATCCTTAATGACGGTAACCAGGAATCGCTTCTCCGTTTCCTCATTCATGGCGAGGGAGATGGAGCCGATGGCCCAGCAAAGGACGTTGCAATTGTGCCATGACCACTCAGAGCCGTCCACCTGTCGAGCCAGTTTCTCCGTCATGATGTTCTCGGTATCGACCACGTCCAGATGCGTAAGGTAGACCAGGCATTCCCTGATGGTCTTGTAGAGCTGCACAGTATCACCCTCCTTGACAAATTCGCGGACAATTTCTCCCTCGTCGTTCTCCACGATCAGGACTTCCTCGGGACGGACCATCTTTTCGATCATGACGACTCGCAGATTCGAGAGGATCTCGTTGTACTTGTGCTTTCGAAGAGGATAGTTCATCAGGAGGGTCGGGTTGGGAGCTCCGCTACCAGACATGCCGCCTCCGACAGCCAGCAGGGGGTTGAGATCGGTAATGGGAAGCTGCTGCATCTCCTCGTAGAGCTCTTGGACGAGTTTCAGCCAGTAGTCGAGGCAGATTTTGAAGACTTCTCGGTCGTCAATCTGCGATATCCTAACGAGGTAGTAGTGGCCGTGGAGAAGGTAATCTCTGTTGGGAAGGTTCTCAATGAGCTGCGAGCAAAGTTAGCAAAGCAGGAACAGTCGAGGAAAGCGTATGGGGTCCCAGGTACTCTTACATTCAGGTGCATGCCAAAAAAGTTGCACAAAAACAGGGCAAGGTTCTGGACGAACTCCTGGTCCCTGGAATTGCTGCTCGGGTAGGTCGCCTTGAGGTCGAGCGAGACAGGGATGATATCGGCAATCGTCGTCAGGACCTCGGTGAACATCTTGACCAGCTGTTCATCGTACGAGTTGGGCTGTCCAGGTCCGCCCGTCTGAAGACCACCAATCTCTGTGAGGCACTGAAGAGTGACGTTTCGGAACTCGGGGACCGACAGAAAACGGGTTCGCAGAGTATCGATGAGAGGCGTCTCGAAGATGTAGCCGAGCGGAATCCAGTTGCAGAAACGGAGCAGCGTCTCGAGCGTGGCCTTGATAAGGCTCGGTTGATTGGCGGAGTTGAGGACCTCTTGGCAGAGCTGGAAGATCTGAGAGAACTCGGCGCACATGGTTTGCTTCAGATTCCTCGTCTTGGTGGACGTCATTTGCTCCGCTGAGTAGTCAAAGACCTCTTCGGACAGCAGGCGAAGGATGATCATGTTGTTCTCGCAGATCGAAAGGCTGGAGTGGCAAGACGAAATGATTTCGTTGATGAAGGTGGGCCAGTTGTGCGGCCATTCTTGCTTGAGGATCGAGACGAGCACGAGGTTGAGCTTGTTGAGGAGCGTCTTCTGGGCTCGTAGGGTCTCTTCGCTGTTCGAGCACTGGATGATGAACTGCACGATGAAGTTTCGGATACCTAGAACAGGCAGACCAGAGCGATTAGCAATGCTCGGTGGGTGGAGAGGCAGCACCGGCGGAGGGGGGCTTACCTTGGCACTGCTCCCGCGGCAGAACTTTCCATCTTGTCATGATGACATTGTCGAGAACTTGTAATCCCAAGTCTTTTTCCAGGTGTTAGTCAAAATAGAACATCGAACAAACATAGAATCGGGGGGTTGGAAAGTCTAGGCTGCAAAGGTATTGCAACTAGCTCGTTGGTGGCTTGTCGCGCACGCGCGAGGCGTGGAGGGGGCGGGGGAGCACGTACACTTGGTCTGGGGATACTGCGCGTCGGAGAGGATCTTGTCGACCATGAGCCAGGCATCGGGATCCTCCTTGAACTGTAGTTGTGAGACAAGCCGTTAGCGATCGGTTCTCAAGCGTGCTCGAGTGCTGCCCGTGCTGCAGAAGGTCGGCGGCGCGTGGAGGAGGGAGAGAGTCGAGGAGTATTTACCTGGTTCAAGGCTGCTTGAGCTGCTTTTTGCTACAAGATCGAGCGAGAAAAGACCGAGAGTGTCAGCTCCAAAACCGTTCCATCACAGTTTCCGTCAAAGACGAGTCGACTGGCAAAGTGCGCATACCTGCTCGCCGCGACCTTCGTAAAAGGCCCGGACCGTGCTGTCGAGCTCCTCAATGGTAGGCATGGCGGGCGAGACACCGGCGAGGCGAGGCGAGAGGCGAACGTGTGGGTTGTGTTTGTTTTTTTCGAAGGCGGGGGAGATGGAGTAGAGGTTGAGATCACGGATCGAAGTTTCGACGGGAGGGACACAAAAGGTCCAGGACGACGCAGCGCACAAAACGGGCGGGCTGTGCGGTGCGTCTGCGGCGGGGTTTTTCTTTGGGAGGAGGGGGGTTTCTGTTTGCTGTGTTCTTCTCTCTCGGCGCGCAAGAAGAGGCTCGGCAACAGAAGACGAGGAAGAAGAGATAAAGGCGAGAAAAGAGAGGCAAAAAGGAAAAGATACGTTATGGGCGGGTTTCGTGGAGGAAAGAAAATTGCAGGGAAACTCTTCAAGTGAGGGAGAGTGAAAAGGCGGGTGGGGAGACGAGGTTAAGCAAAAGAGGTGCAGCGGATCCTTTTCCTGCCCACCTGCTGCTTGGCTTTTGGCTTTGTAGGTTCAAGGTCGCTGTGCTGGACCGCGACATGCGTTAACGGGTGCTGCAGTGGGGGGGTCAGTGCGGAGGCTTTCCAGGCGGCTCGATGCCTGGGAGCTGCGCTGAAGAGCCGGGAGCTGTCCGCTGTAGTGCTAAAGCCGGGTGATGACCTCACAGGACGGCCGAGGCGACACCAGGCAGCTGGGAAGAAGATAGATGGAGAGAAACAGCCCGAAGAAGATGCTGCTGTGCGAGGGTCAAGAACATGCACGGCAGTTGGAGGTGTATGAGTCTGCGTGTATCTCATAGGATCATCATCAAGTAGGCAAAACCCCCAACAAGCTCATCCATCTCCAGGTACCGGCACGCAAACATTGCATCTGGCACTGGCGGGGCCGAGCTTCAATCATCCATGCCTTTGCCTTTTCTGCTCCGTGCATCCATCTAGTACGTTCTACCTTAGTAATTCGCCCTCCCGTCGCCTCTCAGCCTCCTCCCATACCTTAGGTAATGAATCGCCTCGCCATCAAACCACCTTGACACAGACCATGACGCCAGACTTCGTACCGCTACAAACGGTAGCCTCAATCCCCCTCTCAGCTCGTTTCCAGCTCCAAAGCTGCTTCACCTTATCAGCTCATGGGTAGTACTGCAGTATCTGCAGTATCCAGGTACCTAAGGTAGATACTATGTATAAGCATCCATCCTCCGGAGGGATTGCACCAACCTCGGCCATGGAACTAAACCTTCTCCGTTTCGCTCCCTTCGCTAGACCGGAGTTAGCGTTATCATGACGTTGCCCATCTTCAAACTCGTCTATAACTCCATGTCACTGTAACGGTACTCTGTGCTTTGTGCTTGTGCGACCACCTCATCTGTCAGCCTTTTCGGTGTCACAAATCTTTTCCAGTCGCTATCGAGTTTCTGGGAGGCACTCTGTCTCAGTTAATTGCCGCAAGGGCCAAAGGTGCTCAAGTCACGATATCCTTCCTTCTAAACAAAAGGTTGAATTGTATGGTGTTTATGAGCACAAACAGCCTCATCTCTTCAAAGAACATCGCAAACGCCACGCATTCTCCGACAATTGCAACTGTCTTCTTCCCGAAATCACTCGATGTAGCTGTTGTAACACCCAAGACATCCTTTACAGATGAGAGCGCCACCGCCCGCCTGATTCCTATGCCTTACCCGTGTAGCCGCACTCCGCCAGGCTAGCCTTGAGGGCATCAAGAGCCTTGTCAATGTCTGTCCTGTTGGGGTCCATCTATAGAATCAAATCGTTAGTATAACCTTTGCGACTGTACGAGTCTGGTGAGTCTTCTGGGCACTTACAACGGAGACACCCATGTGTCCAAATCGAATGTACTTGGACGCAATCGCCTTGTGCAAGCCACCGGCAAAGATGACGCCCTTGCTAAGCAGCTTGGGCAGGATATCGGGGATCTGAACGCCTTCGGGCAGGTAAATGGCCGTCATGGCGTGCGACTGGTCTTCGGGCTTGGTTGCGACAATCTGCAGTCCGAGGTCGGAAATCGTCTTCTTGATCTTGTCAGACACCTCCTTGTGCCTCTGGAAGCGCTCCGACAGCGGTCGTGCCAGGATCTGCTTCAGCGCCGTGTTCAGGGCACGGACAAGCTGCGGTGACGGAGTGGCAAAGTACGAAGGCTTCTTGGCCTCGTAGTTTTGCATGACTAGAAAGAATTGCTGCGTCAGTATCAATCCCCCTCCATTCTCAGATAAGGCATGTAAGAAAAAAAAAGACATACTGGGTGTCCAGTTCTTCATAGAGGCAAAGTAAGACGTCGGAGGTGCCTTTCGGTTCTTGAACGTCTCCATCGCCCGTCCGCTGAACATCGAGATGGACAATCCCGCAGGGCATCCAATGGCCTTCTGACTAGCAGTGATGACACCGTCCAAGCCCCAATCGTCAAACGCAATCTCCTCGCAGGCCACGCTGCACACACCATCGGCAATGACCAACGTCTCCGGAGAGACCTTCTTGACGGTCTCGACAAGGCCCTTGAGGTCGCTCACAACACCAGTCGAGGTGTCAACATGAGTGACGGTGACCAGCTTGTACTTCTTCTCCGACAGCGCCTTTTCGATCTCTGGAAATTGAGGTCGTCCGCCAATGGGGCCCTCGAGCTTGGTGGGCTTGGCTCCGTACGTGGTCAGGCAGTCGGCGAAGCTGTCGCCAAAGTAGCCGGTGCTCAGCACCAGGGCCTCCTCGCCGGGCTCGATCAGGTTGGCAGACACCAGGTCCCAGCCAAGAGTGCCGGAGCCGCTAAGGATGAAGGGCTGCGACGCGGGATCGGTCGTCTGGAAGAGCTGGCGGAGCATGCCCAGGGTCTCGCCAAAGGTGGCCACGAAGCCAGGGCCGACATGGGACTCGCTGCGAGAGCCAATTAGCCTTCCATCTGCGCATATGGACAAGTAGATAAAAGCAAGGCGTGGTACCTAAAGTGGCTCATCGACTGGAGGACGGCATCGTCAAACTCAATGGGCCCAGGAATGAGCAGAGCCGGATGCGCAGCTTGGGAGGACATTGCGGCTAGCTGGCGACTGTGTAGGCGTGGCGGCGACTGTGCTTGACGAACGAGAGACTCGGAACTCCAACGACGACAACGCAGAGAAGAAAACGAAGACGACGGACACGCAGCCAGATAGGAAGAAGACGAAGACGGCCTGGAAGATCTGGGGATGGGGGTGGAGGGGTAATAGATGCAGCTGGACACCAGCCCTGCGGCCACTGATTTGCGGGGCAGGCCCCCTAAAGCCCGGCGGACAGAGGCCATTTGACGGCTTTCAGTGTTTCCGCTTCAACACGCTTTTGCGCCCAAGTGACGACCTACCTAGATGAGCCCCCCACTCAGAGAGAGGAGCATGGGGACGGGATGCAAAAGGCCGAGGGGTCTGGGAAAGTCTCACTGCTAGGCACGGAGAAGGCATGGCAGGCGAGCAGGGGAAATAAAAAGGGCCAATTGTATGTGATGCCTCAGCGGCTGTCCGGCGCTTGCGCTTCAGCGATTGCCCGATTGCCGGTACCGGTACCGGGACAACCAGCTTCCCCGCCGTTAGGACGCGGCGGACTCCGGAGCTGCCTCGGCATTTGAGCCGCTTCTTGGTCGTTCAACCTCAAGTGTGGCCGTGAACAGTTGATATTCTCTTGCTCTCCCATGTCATTTGGCATCAGACGCCGCATACCATAGGTAAGCCAACACGCAGCTCACTACTGAAGAGCCTTTTCATCCAAGCTTCACCAGCAATCAAAGCAGATACTGTCGACCCGACCTCGGATTCTCTCGGCGGCGCTTCATCGCAAACTAGCGGCTATAGGTTTAACCGCAGTCCAACAGGACGGGATATTACAACAGTTTCTTGAGTCTTCAGCAGCCAGAATTGCCGCAGCTACGCGTCTCAACAAGCCGCAACTTTCTACATCAGACACGCCAGCTTCCGGCTACTGCAAAGATCTGAGGATCCCACCTTGACACGTGCTGATGGTCCAACCCAGGTCCACGCTTCCACAAGCCACTCGTACCAGACCTTGGTGTCATCCGTCTGCCTCCACATGCTCACCTCCAGCTCGGTATCCGCAGGGAAGTAGAGCGGCGTCTGTTGGCTGTGTTAGCAACCACTATGATAGAAAGACTAGACCAGATGATGATGATGCTCAGACTCACCTTGAGAGGGAAGAAGATGGGGAACCAAGACACCATGTCCTTGCTCTTCTCGCCAATTCGTTCGGGGTGAATGCTCAGCTCCGTCTTCCTGCCCTTGTTGGGGCCAGACTTCTGCTCGTACAGCGTGGACTCAAAGTACCCTGCCAGTCCGTGTGTCACTCCGCGAGTTCGCGCAACAAACGTCAGATGGCAGAATCTCGAGTTGTGATCGTTGGCTCCCGCAGCGCCTGCCATGGAACCTCCCGTGCCGCCGACAACTCCTCCGGAGCGCCGTGCGGTAATGGCCTCGAGCGTCGAATCGGGAATGGGGTGGGAAAACTCCCATGCCTCCTGGAATCGAGGGTGGCCAGGCACCCTCTGGGTCACAAAGTCCAGTTGATACAGGCTCACCACCCAAGGGGTATCGTAGGCCGTGGGATCGGTCTGAGCTCTTGAGCTAATGTCCGTATACAGCTTCGGCGTGGAGATGGGGCTCAGGTGCGCCGTGTAAGACTGTGGGATCGAGATACCGTGAGGCTTTGCCAAAACATGCTGGATACCATCCAGACACTCGGGAGAAAGCTCGTTGTCGCCAAAAGAGCCGAGCAACTCGGAGATGAGAATGTCAACCTTGCCATACACTGGCCCAGTCTCGGGAGAATCCGAGAGCAAGGGCCCCTTCCAGGCTCGCATGTCTGTCTTGACAACCTTCACCTTGCCTCCCCACTTCAGGGCGTTTTGGCGAAGCAGGTACACGTACGCGTTGGGATTCTTCTCGACAGCCCAGACTTCCACCTCGACGCCGGTGGACTGCGCTGCCTGAATGGCCTTAGTGACTATGGGGCCACGGCCGGAGCCGGCAACTGCCATGACGACAACACCGGGCTTGGAAGTGGGAAGCTTCAGTTCGCTCCAGTCCTTCAAAGCCTCCGCAATGGCTAACTCGTACTGGTCATACTTGATGGCGTCGTTCTCAAAGACCTCGTATGTTGCCGACTCCAAATTGTCCGACAGGGGCTGCAGCGGGGATTGTAGCCAGTCCTGGAAATTCGTGAGAATAGGCGTCTCTAATGCTGAAAAGGGGGGCTGTTGCGTCTCCAGCCACCGCAGATATTCGCAATGACCATTGGACTCCGTAGACACGCGGAAAGCGGGCTTGTGAGCCTCCTCCAAGCTGGGGAAGTCGGCTGCTGTCATAACCGACTTCTCGTCCTTGCCGTCTTCGGTGATGTGTGAGACGTCAGGACCAACATCACAGAGTAAAAGCCAAGGGGCATTCTTCAAGCGCATGTAGGCAAAAATCATATCCTGGTGCTTCTTGGTGAGACTAGGATAGCCGAGCTTGTTGTTCTGGAACACCTCAGGGCCAAACGTGAGGTAATGAAGAGGTTCAGAGAACCATCGGTTTTGCAGATCCTTCTCTGGCACCACTCTCGGCATCTTCAGAGCTACAGAGAGTTCAAGTCAGTGAGCTTCCTGGCGGGATGAGGAGCGACTATAGCAAGAAGAGATGGGGTTCTAGCTCACCAACAAGAAGTCGGGGGTTGTATCTGCACACCGATCGAATCTGATGCCAGGAATCCCAAGTCGTAAAGATGTCAATCTCGCTCTCCGTGGCGTTGGTAGCCTCCGCGTTCAGTGACGACAGCGTCTCCGCCTGAGACCCAGCAAGAGGTTCCCGGTACATAGGGATATGGATCAAGAGGGTGATTGCGGGAGCAATCGTGAGCGCCTCCTGAACAGCCCTAGAATACTGCGCAATCCCCTGACTGCCGCCATCCTTGGACGCATCCCGACAAGGTCCCATGATGATGATGCTCTTCACGCCGCACCAGCTCGCATAGTTGATCTCAAGGTTGAGCACCTGGCGCGAGATGTTGGCAATGGCGGGGTCCTTTGAGCAGAGATCGATCCAGGGACTCGTATAGGCGACATAGGTGTTGACCGCCTGGGAGGGAAACATGCCAGTGTCCTCCGGCGTGAGAGGTGGGAGAATGGGATCAGCCCGGCTCGCCGTGGCCTCGCTCGTTGCCCTCTCGCCATTGGCCTTTAGCGTTGCCAGATGCTCAGACACAACCTTAAAGACCCGAGACTTGAAGAAGCTGTTGGTGATTGGCGTCGTGGCCACAGCAAACTGCATACACGGTCAGTCTTCTGGGACAGTGTTGCCGTGCCATCAGCTCACTTGCATCTTGGTTGAGCAGGTATCCATACTGCAACTCCGAGAGCGGCGTTTCCCTCTTGGAGTCGTGATATCCCAGAGTGAACATGGGGCGATTCTCCCGAAAGTCTCCTCGGAGGGAAAAGCCGCCCGCGTCTGAATCTGAACCCATTTTGGTGCGCAAAGTTGTTCGGAGAGCAATTTCTGCTTGTCCTCCTACCCGGAAAGGTCTGTCCCGTCTTGTTTAGTGGACAGTTATTCAAGTACCTAGACAGTTTTTGCTCTCACCGAAAAAAAAGCCTCCCGCTAGAATACTGGCGGCGAATAGCAAGAAACTCACGACCTAGACTGGGGCTTTTCTCCTGAACTCGTGGGTGGCCAGAGAAGATCAGCCTCCGCTCACTTGGAGGTTCAGAGCTGGACCGCTTGAGTTCATGCGCATCCTGTTTCTCGAGGATCGAGCGGTACAGTGTCAACACAGTGCACATGCTTGTCAGTCATTCTCGTGCTTGCATTCTCCCTCAGTGGGAACGTGAAGAAAAATAGAGCAAGACTGGCTGAATGCTCCTGTGAACTGTCAGTAATGGACTTGTGTACGAGTGACAGCGTCACAGAAACTCTTATGAAGTAGGAGCCAATTCAGCCTGTCGAAGCGAATACCCTTCCATTACTCTCACACGATCTCATGCTTCAGCACCCAACAGCCAGTGTGAACTACCTACTTCCTACACAGTCAAGCTAGTCCACTAGCCTCCTTTATCGATAACAAGATTTCGCCCGTCCCGCCAAAATTTTCTAAGCCAAACCGCAGCCTTAAACCCAAGAAGCGCCTCAGCCTTCTGCAGACGGTATTGCGCGGCCGAACCACCCAGCAGAAGACGACAGATACATAAAACGAAGCAGCATGGCCGACAGAGGAGCGAAGAGAGCGAGCGCAGACTCGGACGAGCCGTCGAGCAAGAAGACCAAGATGGACGGAAAGCCCAATCCCTACCTCGCCCACATGTACGAGGAGGAGAACGGCTGGGGCTCGTCGACCAGCGAGCCGTCGCCCAACTCGCCCTTGGCCGGCATGAAGCGTCGCCAGACCACTGCCCAGCAGGCCGCCAAGGCCGAAGACTCCGATACGAATCCCTTCACGGGCCGTCCGCACTCGCAGAAGTACTTCCAGATCCTGCAGACGCGGCGAGAACTCCCCGTCCACAAGCAAAGGTTCGTGAATACCGCCGCCCCTTGACGAAGCGCCTTGGTGGAACATCTTTTGAGAGATGAGAATTGCTGACATGGACTGCGCGCTTCCACTCCAGGCAAGAGTTCCTCGACAAGTACCACTCGACCCAGATCCTCGTCTTCGTCGGTGAGACCGGTTCCGGAAAGACGACCCAGATCCCCCAGTACGTCGTGTACGACGAGCTACCGCACCTCACGGGCAAGCTCATCGCCTGTACGCAGCCCCGTCGAGTCGCCGCCATGTCGGTAGCCCAGCGTGTGGCCGACGAGATGGACGTCAGCCTCGGCGAGGAAGTCGGTTACAGCATCCGTTTCGAAGACAGGACGTCGCCCAAGACCATGCTCAAGTACATGACGGACGGTATGCTCCTGCGCGAGGCCATGCACGACCACGAGATGTCGCGATACAGCTGCATCATTCTCGACGAAGCGCACGAGAGAACGCTCGCGACGGACATTCTCATGGCTCTCCTGAAGCAGATCGCGGAGAGGCGCCCCGATCTCAAGATCATCATCATGTCTGCCACGCTCGACGCCCAAAAGTTCCAAAAGTACTTCAACGACGCGCCGCTGCTGGCCGTCCCCGGACGAACGCACCCCGTCGAAATCTTCTACACCCCCGAGCCCGAGCGGGACTACGTCGAGGCCGCCATCCGGACGGTTCTCCAGATCCACGCCTCCGAACCCGAAGGCGACATCCTGCTCTTCCTCACAGGTGAAGACGAGATCGAAGACGCCTGCCGAAAGATCGGCCTCGAGGCCGAGGAGCTGATACGGGAGGTGGATGCCGGCCCCTTGGCCATATACCCTCTGTATGGCACGCTGCCGCCTCATCAGCAGCAGCGCATCTTTGACAAGGCACCGCCTCCGCTCAGGAAGGGCGGAAAGCCCGGCCGAAAATGCATCGTCTCGACCAACATTGCCGAAACCAGTTTGACCATTGACGGTATCGTCTACGTCGTCGACCCCGGCTTCAGCAAGCAAAAGATCTACAACCCCAGGATCCGAGTCGAGTCGCTGCTTGTCTCGCCCATCTCAAAGGCGTCAGCGCAGCAGCGTGCCGGTCGTGCCGGTCGTACGAAGCCTGGTAAATGCTTTAGACTCTACACCGAGAAGGCGTTCAAGAAGGAGCTCATCGAGCAGACGTACCCCGAAATCCTGCGGTCCAACCTCGCCAACACGGTGCTGGAGCTGAAAAAGCTGGGCGTCGAGGACCTCGTCCACTTTGATCTCATGGACCCTCCTGCTCCGGAGACCATGATGCGTGCGCTGGAAGAGCTCAACTACCTTGCCTGCCTTGACGACGACGGCGAGCTGACTACGCTTGGTAGCCTGGCATCCGAGTTCCCACTGGATCCCGCCCTGGCCGTCATGCTCATCTCCTCGCCCGAGTTCTACTGCTCGAACGAGATCCTCTCCATAACCTCTCTCCTCTCCGTCCCTCAGATCTTCGTGCGGCCCGCCAGCAGCCGTAAGCGAGCGGACGAGATGAAGGCCCTCTTCTCCCACCCCGACGGCGACCACTTGACCCTCCTCAACGCCTACCACGCCTTCAAGGGCCAGGACACGGCGGACCCCAACTCCGTGAAGCAGTGGTGTCACGAGCACTTCCTGTCCTACCGCCACCTCTCCAGCGCCGACAGCGTCCGCGCCCAGCTCAAGCGCATCATGGAGACGCACGGTCTGGAACTCGTCTCGACCCCCTTCGAGGACAAGAACTACTACACAAACATCCGCAGGGCCATGCTGGCCGGCTTCTTCATGCAGGTCGCCATGAAGGAGAGCTCCGGCAAAGTCTACCGCACTGTGAAGGACGAGCAGGCCGTCCTGATCCACCCGTCGACCGTGCTGCGCACCGACTTCGACTGGGTCATGTACAACGAGTTCGTCCTTACGTCCAAGCAGTACATCCGCACATGCACAGGCATCAGGCCCGAGTGGCTATTGGTAAGTTTTTTGCTTGCTGCCCTGCATACACATGGGGGAAGGAGAAATTCCCCACCGTCTTGCGTCTTACATGTGCGTATACGAGCAGAGCTGACTCCGGGATACAGGAAATCGCTCCCGTGTACTACGACCTCGACACCTTCGAGGACGGAGAGATTAAGCGGTCATTGGCCCGAGCCGCAGAGAAGAAGAGAAGAAAGGAGGCCATGAAAAAGGGTGGTCGGTGAGAGACGGGCCTGCACACTTGACGTTGATCAGACATGGTGCAGCTGCTCTCGCTTAGAGGCTCAAGTCCGTCCAGAGACTTGGCTCCCTCCTTGTTCGCGGCGTCGTTCGAGACCTGGGCAAAGCCTTGGCTGCCTTGTTGTCTTTTCTGTCCGGTTTTTGTCTTCTTGTCTTCTTGTCTCGCTTCCAGCTTGACCCAAATTTAGAACGATCCAGGCCTCTCTGCGTTTTCATCACGATCAATTTTCCACCTGTTTTCTTTCCCTCTTCCTATCCACTGATGATCGTGGGGTCCGAAAGCCTCAAAAGACCCCGCTCTTCGACTCAGACCTGCAGGAGGATGGACAATACTAATGCTATTGAACAGCCATTAATCAAGCCTCCGTCACGACCTGGGAGGGTTCAGAGGGCAAACCGGGATTTCTGGACGTGTGCTACGGAGTGAAGAGGGCAAGGAAAATATAAAAAGGAACCTTTGTGCTGTAAGGGAGGCATCACACTAGCAGCCACCTTGCTTTTGTTGGGGGGATGGGCGTTGGCTTCCGGCCAGTTAGATGTAGACAGACGCCGGCTTGCCTTGATTTCAGCATGTATGAAACAGGCTTCGAGGCAGCTGCAATATAGATGGCAATCACTTTGGCGAGATAGCACAATCTCCTCTCTCACCTCGGCACCCCCCCTCCTCTCTCTCTTCGCTTGCTCGTACTTCGACCTCTTTGTAGCTGGAAGGAAGCATGTCGGTGGAGGGCCTGCTCTTCGACAGGCGGTCACGGCAACAAACAATCCTCCAGACACGCCTTCTCTTCGGCGCCTATGCTTCAGATACGAACCGGGCAAGCGATTGGCCTGGAGCATGGACAGAATGTGGCGCTCGGGGAAGCATCCGTCGAGTAGGACAGGCGACCACAGCTTGGCGATATGTCCTCCCCATGCTGCAGATACTCTCTTCTCGGAGGCCAGCACTTACTTGGCCCCCCTTCGACGCTGTGATCACGGTTCAACAGACCCTCGTTTGGTACACATCCCAGGACCCGGATTCCCGGTGAATGGTACGAACGGAGTGTCTTAGTACTGTATCCATCCCATATCAGCCTTGAGTAAATCTTCCCTAGCGACGGCAGTATCCGGTGGGCCGCCCAGACCGATTCGTGGCCGGCGGATTGTCACTTGTGCTTTAGTGATCGCACATGCAAAGCACCAGTGGCTTGTGCTGCCACCCTTTACACCTAGTACCGGGTTCTTGAGGTCGCTTGTAGTAACATGTCAGGACAACCAACCAATTTTGCAAAAGCTTACACGCCAGCTAATGTAGCCGTGCAGCCACTTTCGGTAGGGAAGGAGGAGATAAGATGAGCTGGTCTGGCCTCGTGGCGAGGATGGGCCCCCTCTTCTGCACGCTATACGCTGCACACAAGAGAATATTGGTCCGGGGAATAGAGGTCCCTTGATCCGACGCCGAGAGCAGGCCAGTCTGCGAGTAGTTGTGGCGTTAGCATGCATATGCATGTCTTGTGTAGAGGGTGTGGTTGTAACTGCTAGATGGAGTGGCATGTCTTATTTACCCCCAGCTGATGAGGACAAGGTGCGGCTGTCAAGAGCTGGAGAGGGGGTAGTCCGCGAAAAGCTGTTAGCGCTGCCGTCATGGGACAACAACAAAGACTCTCCTCGGGCGATATCTGAATCTGAGGCTACGGGATAAGCGTATGCCCTCCACAGGCGTGTGTTCCTGAACGGCCATCTTGTGACAACGAGGCAGCGATGCAGCAGACAAGTTAGATTGCTTCTTAGCCGGAAATGCATGGCCAAGCATCAGCACTCGGGAGTCTCCCATCGTAGTGAGAGTTGGATTAAAGCCGATCGCCATGGAACATCATTCAGGCAAGCCTCGTGACCTTGATTCCAGAAGATAGAAGAAATATTCAGTCTCAACTGCTAGACTGTCTTCCGACAGTTCTCGCTCCGCAGAACACAATCTGATGCATGTGAGATATGCAATATATGCTCTCGGCATAAAAAGACACTTGGTATTCTGCCAGGTGCAGACGCCACGCCAGCAAAGCGAAATTGTTCGCGCGTCTGAGAGGGCGCCTGACGCTCTAGCATGCGGCTGAAACGCCGTCGGCGTCGAGGTGGGAGAAGACCTGCATTGGGGTTGTTTTCTCAGGCTCTGAATACCCAGGCAGGCTCGGCGTGCGATATGTGTCGACATGAATCGGGCTCACTAATGAAGCCGGAGACGATCAGTCCACCAAGTTCGCGGGAGTACTGTGTCGGGCATGCATGGTTTCAGGCAGGAAGCATTTAGAGACCTTAGTAGCAGGTGAATAGCTGTTGAGTATCATGAGCTCCGAAAGCAAAGCCCCTTCACGTCATGTACTTTGTTTGAAACATCGAAAGGCTAGAAGTCGGCAATGAGTTCCGAGCTGTCCTGATGCCCGTCGATGCCATGGGCATGGAACAACGATGTCGAGTATTATGCAACAGTCCGGTTCCCCGCTGACTTCGGGGTGACAGCGTGCCAAGGTTATGACAGTTGGATAGAGCAGTGTTGAAACAGCCTCGGATGACGCAGAACCATGCCTCTTTCTCCACTGCGCTGAGCCCATGTCCCAGTGACTCCGTCATGGCACCACGAACTCCCTGTTACTGGTGTTCAGAAGCGACGGTCTGTCAAATTACAACGGTGTTATTGACGGGCTAGGATTCCAGATTTAGCAGCACAGACATGCCGGGTCGATAGCCGTAATTCCATGACGGGGCGAACCGAGCCAAAGTCGAGCCGGGGGTGTAAAGTAGCAGACAACCAAAGCCAAGTCCAAACGCGCCGTGCCTTGGACAAGCATATCAAGGGGCATGCTCATCACAATCCATGACGTCCTTGCTTGCAGGCTCCTCATAGAGCCGTGCTATTCGACCGCAGGGGTTTTTGCCGTGTTGAAACCTTTTCTCCTTCTTGCCTTTGTTGCATTTTTGATCCATGTTACATTCCAGGCCTTCCGGAAGCATCTCCATGACTGCTTCAACTCAATCCACTGACTTTCCTGTTGAAGTCTCGGGAAGCAATGATCAGTATACGACTTGATGTTTGTTCAATAGTGTGAATCAAGCGCCGCGGCGTTGTCGCTGTCAATGGCAGCTGAAAACACATACCATTCACGCCCCCTGGAAGCTGCAGAGACATGATTTGAGATATCCCACAGCCAATAAGCGACTGCATTAAAAGCCATATAATGCATACTTGGCCAGAAAAACAAGAGTTTGCGAGTATCGCCTGCACTCTGCACCGCAGAGACAACAGCGCTTCGGAAGCAAGTTTCGAATGCTCTCGTGTTCTCGTCGAACGCCCCTCGGCCGTGAGCTCTGCGGCCCGTGACAAGTCTCTGTCTTGGTAGTCGCACACCCCCGGAGATATTGTTTAATTGGCCTTCTTGAGAAGAGCAAGGATCGTGGCCATTCAGAGGCAGGGGCTCTGGGCCGCTGGTGGTGGGTTTTGTGCTTTAATAGACAGCATCATCCATTCGCTGGGCAGTAAGGCCAATGAATGGCTATCAGCCACGAAAGAAGTATCAAAAGCCACCTCGGAAAGACCAGTTTCCGGGCACCTTGCAGTCCGTTGAGGCAAAGAGATCATGAATCGAACGTCATGCATGCAGAAAGAAACCAGGTGGCGAGCTCTGCTATGCATTCTCGTAGCAGATCCAAGGAGCAGCTGGAAAGACTTGGTAGCCGTTGTCGCTCCTTCTCCAGTCTCATACAGGGACACAAGTCCGCGGTTCATGCTCGGGCCGTTTGTGTAAGGTACACACAGATAGTGCGACGTCCGACGGTTGCTGATCTTCAGCCAAAAGCCCAATA
This sequence comes from Trichoderma parareesei, assembly GCA_001050175.1. Taxonomy (NCBI): domain Eukaryota; kingdom Fungi; phylum Ascomycota; class Sordariomycetes; order Hypocreales; family Hypocreaceae; genus Trichoderma; species Trichoderma parareesei. The sequence goes on along the minus strand of LFMI01000366.1, from coordinate 68,473 downwards.
TATACGCCGTCGCGCACGACTCGGCCGATAAAACGAGCCAAAACCCCCAACTACTAGCCGCCTAAGCACACGGGCCGGGCAGTCCCGTTCCCCATATGGTTATCCTTGTGCTAATTCATCCTTCTGTCTGAGCCAAGTGCTCAGGCTGTCAGTCTCTGCTTCGGCTTGGATCTCAAGCTCTGTCCCCGAAGTGGGCCGCCTTAGATTCTCTCGACAAGCGGCGTATAGTTGTCAGATACCTCTCGACCCCTTCGAGCTCTGAGGCTGTAAGGGGTGCGCCATAAGCCTCCTTAGCAAGCAATGTAAGGAGTCCGCACCACGTCGTCGTAAATGTACACATACGCAGCCGAATATCAGAGTGTGTAGCCTAGATACGCAGAGCTGCCTCTAGCTGCTTCTCTGACAGCGAGTCACCCGGATGAGCTGTCGAACCCTGACGGCGCTCTCATGATGTTGAAGCAAAATGTTGGTGACAGCCGTAACTTTGGGCATGCCATCCCGTGTTGCAAGTATCGACATGTATTTCGTCTTTGCCTCTGTTAGTATAAGCCAGCGTTTCCCTCCACAGTATCGCGTAGTGTACCTGGTCGCCGGGCCCCAAGCCAGTCTCCGTGAGCACTTGGCGAACCGAGAGGCAAGGAAGAGAACCCTATGACAAGTATGCTCCCTGTAGGGCACAACATCTTGCTGCATCTTGAGCGTCAACCCGGTTGTGCTAGGTAGTGGACAATCTCTGCTCTGCAGAAGATGCACAATCAAGTATGCAACAAGGATTTGCTAGTGCGCTTCCACTTACATTCAAAGAGCGGCTGGGGAGTTGCTATCTAGGCAGACACCCCTGACCATGATAGAACATCCCCAGCCGCCACCACCTTGTCCTGGCATGGAGGAGGGTCCTCTCGGGTAGTGCTAATGCACATTCAGCGTTGGTCCAAACACCCCCCAGAGTCCATGAACATGTACCTTCGAAGACACGGGGGCAGCAAATAATAGTCCAGGGTGAAAACGTTTTCGCAGTGAGACATCATGTACTCCGTACTCCGTGGTTATGTTCGCGTTTTGTACGGTGCCCGGGATGTGCTTGAAGCTCAGGTCTGAGAGACCGGCCATCCAAATATCGATATATAAGGCCGTCAAGAGACCTGTCTTCGCCTTGTTCAGAATCAGCACTTCCGGCATTCTCCTCAGCACTGCAAGATTTGATACCTCATACTCTCTGCAATCCCAGCAATCATCTGTCCTGCCGATCAGCCTTGACCTCTTCTTGCCATCCTTCGCTCTCCCTTCGACATATACTCCATCTTATCGTCAAAATGAAGATGAGCGGCAGCGGAGGCTTCTACAAGTATCGCTGCAAGAACTTCTACTCGCACAACTGCCCTAATTGGGTCTGGGTGAACAACTCGCCATGTGCAACCTGCATCGTAAGTCACGTCCACATATGAGTCTCCCATGCCAACGGTGTGTGTATGGGCCGGTCGAGTAGGCGCAGAATAACGAACCGCTTGTGGCTAACACAAGAGAAACCAGGCTGAAGGCCGAGATGCCGAAGAACAACAACTTCTTCCATTCGCCGTGATGTCTCACGGAATTGCCGCACCTCGTATCCAACACGATATCCTACAACATGCTATCACGAACCTGATGGCGCCAAATGAGTCCGGAGAGAGCTGTATCCCCGATGATGAGGCCAATGGCGTTGGAAGGGATAACCAACCGCCACAGGATATGACAATGACTTGCTCGTATCGAACTGTTGCTGGCTGGCAATAGGCGACCAAGTCGATCAATTCTGGTAAGAGACCACGGCATCCTGGCCCGCTTTTCTTTGATTCGAAGGGCTGACGATGGAGTAGGTGTTATTTAAACCAGTTTTCGGCAGCACAAACTGTTTGACGCTGCAACTGTGTAGGTAGGAGGCGTAGACATCAACCATCTCAGCTTTAAAGGCAGGGCACTTGCCCATGCTTGTTGATGGGATGGGAAGTGTCTGCTCTCTCACACTCATTTGAAGGAAACGG
>LFMI01000366.1:52375-66394 GCA_001050175.1 Trichoderma parareesei | reverse complement strand
AAAAAAAAAAAAAAAAACCGGCGTTGGTTCAAAAGAGAAGGAGGACCGGATTTGATCAAGGAAGGAAAATTTGCACTACCCTGTTCAGCAGTCCTTGGCTGCGCGGGATGGCCTGACGCAGATGAACTAACTGGCATCTGAACAGGTCGGCAAACAAGGGATTGGAAAATGGCAAGGAGTTGGGACTTTTTGCTGTCGGAGGGATTTGCGTACCGCTGGGAAACGCCGGAAAATCTTCAACCTCGGGGTGGAACAGGATGCTTTGCTCTGTCTTTCTTTCTTTTTTTTTTCTGTCTCTTTGTCTGTCTGTCTGTCTGTCTGTCTGTCTGTCTCTCTCTCTCTCTTTTTGGGGCGCGGGATGATGAGGCTCTGCCTTGGTTTCTCGTTTGTTGCAACCCCGGACTGTCGTTACAGGGCCTTAGGCCAGTCGTAGCAAGAAAACGCATGGCATATGATGCATTATAATCTTGGCGTCTCTTCTCCCCAATGGCTGGTAAAGAGCCAAGAGTCGCTCGTGTCCGAGAGCGTAGCTTGATGAGGTGCTCATGAGGCTGCAGGCGACGCGAGACTCAAGCAGCATCGGCCCTTGATGCTGGCAAGCCCATGCTATCCGCCGTCTCTAGCCTCGGCCACGCGGATCTAGAGACCGGTGCAAGAAACTGTGCGGTCCGTCTGCCGTTAGCTGCCTCGAGATGTGCTGCGGTAGCGAGTCGGGTCCGTTGCCGTCGAATGCTTATTCTTCGGATTTAGTAGCAAGTGGCACATGGCTGCAGGAGTTTGGTGAGGGTCAAGCTTCTGTCGTTCATGGGGTCGGGAGGTGGAAGAGACACGGACGCTTCCTTGGCCTCTACACCTGGTGGGGCGATGGAATTCTGTGCTTTCGTCTTGGCCAGATGCAAGTCATGCCTGCCGTTCGCAGGGAAGCCCACTTGCCTTGCAATTGCCTCCCACTTGCCTTGACTTCCACTCGGCCGAAGCCATGGGGAAGTACGACCTTGACCTTGACCTTGCGTGGCGAGGTGATAAGGTGTGGTCAGGCACGGATACTCCGACCGTGCCTGCCAGGCCGCTGCGTGTACCCATGTAGCGACTACTCCACCCAGAGTATCTCGTCCAGAGGATTCAGCGTGTTTGAGTCAATTCCAGATGCCAGGCCCCCCAATCTTGTCCACCCAGCTCTAGCAATGATCACTGGCATCCCGCCATGCAGGTACCTATGCTGCTGGTCGTGGATACCTTACGACTGTCCAGGAGATGCCGGGGGTCACCCCCATGAGGACCAGGCAGGTACGAAGCAAGATGGCGCTAGCTGCACTTGACGTCTCATATCACATTCATCTAAGGGCCTTCTACCTTTCCCTCTTGAGCGACGACTGTCTGCAAGGTACCTTACATGCTGCTGTCTAGCGCCTACCTACCTTATGTACCTACCTTGGTATGCCAGGGAACCGACAAGTCCGACTGAAGCCAGTGATGCTGCTAATGCAAGATTTGTATGTATGTAACATTTCAGACTCCTACCGGCCTCATCTTCATTCACACTGATTTCGACTATTACAGCAGCACTTGCGGAGAAAAGATAAGGTAGGGCTTCGCAACATTTGTACGACCAGGTCCTTGTACTAACGTAGTGGTAGGAAGACCTTGCGCACCACCTGCAAGTGGGAAGTACCTGGTCGCCCAGCGCGAAGACAACATGCCGCCGCTCCGTATCACGACCAGAGTTCAACAGCGCCGAGTTCACTCTTGATGCCCTCCACCCGGCCCGGCCGGTGGCACGAATAGGCGGGCAGGCGAATCCCACCACGCTCAACAAGGGGCCCCGAACCGCTCTCGGTGGGCAGCATGGCAGCCCAACTCTCTGGATGAAACACTCAGACGAGCGGCGTGCCGACCTCTTGATTGTCCGGCCAGGAAAGTCCCCCGAAGCAACCAGGTCCGGGATGGTTGTTTCAAATTTCTGTTGCGACATCGACCAGGATTGACTCCCCCACTCGCCCACCTCCCTGCATGGCCATGCACCCCGGCTTCGAAGTGGCGAATGCCTTCTCTTCGCGATTCCCTCCTCTTTCACTTTATATCCAACTGAACCCTACTCTTTGTGGACCTGATCAACACGGCCGCAGCCGTTAGGGTAGTGCCACTCGGGAGTCGTCAGTCGAAGCTTATAAATGGGGCCTCAACTTCCTATTTGGCGAATTCTCGGCGGATCAGTATTAAACCTCTTCTCTAGCCGGCTCCCCGTCTCCCCAAGCGTCCTTGATTTGCTTGCTGAAGACAGAAGGCTTCATGAAAATTCTCCTCCTGCATGCCATGGCATCTTACCCCTGTGCATGACATCGTCAACGTGCCGCGTTATTACTAGTATATCTGCCAGGGACTGGCGTCATCGGAGGGGAAGATGTCACCGACTTTAGCCGTGATGCTACCCACGCGTTTCAGGAAATTGATATGATGTGTATGGACACGGGCATCGGTAGAGTCAAGTGCAAATTCCCGGCCTAGAGGCCTCATCTATGACAAGTTCTTCTATGGGATGACCAGGCAGGGATGCTTCAACTTGGCTAAACGCCATTATCGCTTATACCGGCTGCAACACAAATTTAGGACTAACCTCTAGGCTTGGGTACTGGTGACGGTTTAGATACACATATCCCGCATATTGAACTGGGCTCACATGGCTGGCGTCTTTCACCGAGGCTCACAAAATTGCCGTCAGCGAATCACTGCGCATGTCATCAAGTCGATAATCTTGACCTGCAGAGCATGTTAGCGACGCATCTTCCAGTCACATGAGGAAGGGGGTTACTTATCCCCTCGCCGCCGGGGGGGTTGTCCTCCAGCCATTTCTGGGAGAAGGACAACCAGGACTGCCCTCCAAATCCATGGCTTGTCCTTATGGTCCAATAGCCGTATCAAGTACGACGAGGGGAAAAACACGAACCAACGGATGACAGTCCGCGGATCTGACTCATAGACCAAGCCGGACATGGAACCAGACAAGTACTGAACTTTGACTCCAACTCGAGATGGGTCCCGGTTCCACGCCAACTTGACATCAAGTCGTTCCTGAAATGTCCCTAACGAGCCGATGTCCGAGGCCAATCCTGTAATAGACCCGCTGCTTTCTTCAAGATCATCAAGTCCAAAAGTCCGAGCAGCGTATCGCAGCCCAAGTCTTCTAGATGCGACCCAAGGAGCCCCCTTCTGTTTGGTTCGCACTGCCAACTAGGACTTGTTTTTGTTTCCTCTCCAGAACTCGTAGGGTTAGGAGGGCCTTTACACGCGCACAAAACACATCCGCAAAAAACGCGTTGTCATCTCGGGTGGTCTCTCGACGAGATCCACCGAGGCAATCACTGGAGAATCCAGCAGGGAACTGGCGTCCTTACGATATCGAGGGGCAGAGCCAACGACCGAAGGTTAATGCGCGTGGCCAGGCTAGATGCGAGTGCATCACACACCAAGGGCTGGGTGCTGTGGTGTGATCCAAGGAGCAGAGGGCTGACAAGCGGAGATCAAGACGTTGGTAGTCGTGTTGGCAGGCGCCCTGTTTGAACAAGGGGGCATATAGGAAGCATCCGAGAGCATTGCAGAGTGGCGTTGCGGTCCGTCAGAAACCGTTGCATTTCTGTGTGTTCCCAGATGGCCCTCGCGACACTGCTATGAGGCAGGCTTCCGGCAAGGTGCCATACGGACATGATGAAACGCGATTTCTGACTGTTTGAGGCCCATTCTGTGCTCAAGCTTCATGCCACGGGCCGTGCATCATGGCGATGAAGCCACCGATGCAGGTCCCAACAGACGGCGTCCCTTTCCCCGCCCATCAATGCCAACAGCATCTCAAGGACAGCCTATTTTCGGCCAGAGTGCCGGTTCCAGCGGAGAGAGCTGACGAGCGTCCTCGGACCAGAGGCTCTTACAATAACTCATGGCAATCTCCTCTCGCGCACCATTCGGTGACTGGATATCCTCCCTCCTAGTCCATCAACACTTGGCTTCATCTTGACCACGGTGCCCGCCTTTCAGCAGGACCAGCAGCGTCGAGTAGCACGATCGGTTGATTTAAAAAGGAGTTTGGACGACTCAGCGCAAAACTGAACCAGATGTATGCTTAGGGTTAAGTTCCGAGACTCGTTCCCTCTGCTAGACTTGGCCGTCCGGGTGCCAGACGGAGACTGGCCGCAATAGATCCAGCTGCAGCATTCAACGAGGTCCTGGAGCAGGCTCGGACGCGGCACATTGCGGCCGACCAAGCCTTGGAAGAGGGGTCTGCGATAGACATTCCTTGCGGAAAACGAGAGTCGGGAAACTGTAGGGGAGGCGACGTGCAGATGAGCGTTGCTTTCGAGGGCAACGAAGGGGGCTTGACCTTGAGTTACATGAAGAGATCTGGGGGGCGAGACGTACTATAAGGACGTATATTCAGACGACGGCGACCTCTCAAGCAGCAAATCGAGAGATTGGCGTATCGGAAGCGGCTCTGGTGGTTCTTGGTGAGTGAGTAGGTAGGCATGTAAACACAGGGAAACGCGTGGGGAAGCTATATCGAGGGGAGCTTGCGCACAGACCACAGCCACAAACGCGCCAGCACGTGACACATCCGATCGCTGAGCCACCATTCACCAGCCACATCCCCCACAGCTGTCAGTGTTGGCTTGACATCAGTGCTTCGCACATCCCGGTAGTTCTCCCAGTATTTCCATGTGATACCAAGGCAGCGCAACCTCCAAGTCCAAGGTCAACTTGCACCAAAGCGAGGTTTTGTATAGGAAACAAATTGCGTATGCTTTCTAGCTGCACCCACAGCGCCTTCTACTATGGCAGACTCTGCAAAGTCTCAACAATCCCAGCCAAAGATCACACAAGATATCGTAGATGCCGCAAAAAAGGCCTTTGATCCGTCTGCTTCATCAGAGAGCCGGCGAGATGGCTTGCGAGAATACAATGAGCTAATTGAGAGGTAGGAGAGGCTGTGTCTAACTAACCGCCGCAGTATCTCCAAGTATGGACCCTGACACACATTTCTAGAACGCAAACATGGATCTTGATACACGTCCTCAACGCCCTGATCAAGCCAAACGTGCTCCCGCCATGGCTAAGAGAACCCTTAATGAGGACCCTGACCCAGCTGCCACTGCGGCCCGACGGAGTTCGAGCCACGATGGAGTTTGTGTTTGCGGTGCATCCGAGCAATACCGGGAAGCCCGCCGAGGACGCCGCCAGCGGAAAGCAAGGGGCTGCCATCACGCATGAGGCAGTCGCCGTTGCGACGAAGCTTCTCTCGTCTGTGCCGGCTACGATGGGTGCTCAGCAGTGGTTCGAGGGGATATCGGGCCAGTTGTTTGCTCTGTTCGATGGCGAGGCTGGACCGGATGTTGCGAAGACGGCGGCGCAGATTGTGGGGTTTGGGATCTTGGGGAAGAAGCAGTTTGGAGCGCCAGGTAAGACTAAACACTTTCTGCATATTATTCTTTTGCATTCACTCGTATACTGATGAAAAGATGTAGGGGCGCCTGGCTGGAATGCCTTTGTTCAGCCTCTGATAGAAGCCATCAACCCGTCGCTGAAATCTTTCAAGAAGGATTCCTCTCTCGATTCGGATGACATCGAGGAAGTCGTTGAGCTGGGACGGGAAAAAGTTCTCGTTACTGCTTCCGACCTCGAGAGGGCGCTCAAACGACTAGAGCTGCTCATCATGTCCAACCCATCGCCTGGCCTTTGCAGACGAGTCTTGAAGCCTGTTCGCCTACAGCTTTGGGCGCTTGCTTCTTGGATCAACCCCTCTCGAGAAACAGACAGTCGCTTCTGCAGGCCTGCGCGGATTCTCGTGCAGACACACCTTAGATTATTCGGCGACGTGGATAACATTACTCCATTTATACGCGATATCCGGTGCAAAGGCTCACTTAATGGAGAGGAGGGCCTCAAATGGAAATATCGACTCTCATCCAATGACGGGATAGAATGCACTCAGCGTCCCTTTTCCGAGCAGAGTCAAGACATGGACCTAGACTGGGGAGAAATCGAGCACAAGTCGACCACGCTGGTCGAGTTTGTTAGTTCCGTGTGTGCCACAGAGGAAGTCTCCTCAGTCTTCTTATACCTCCTCCGACGATGGATTCAATCAGCCGGCAAACAGAGCGGTGGCTCAATCATACAAGTCGTCACCCAGGAGGAAGATGCGAGCTCTACTGTTCAGGACCTAGTCGACGTGACTCTGCTTCAAAAATTCATGGACAAGGCCCCGGAAAAGCTGATCAGCCACTTTGATCAACTGCTCGAACTCATATCCCATGTGCTGCGAGCTGACAGCCAGGCGCCCCTCGGGGATGATATCGTTGCAGTTGTACTCAGTCTACTCAACCTGGTAATCACAGCGCCGACATTCCAGAAATCAGACATTAACCCAGCTGAGCTGGAAGTTGTGGAGGCGGCACTGGCGAGAATTGGCCGCGAAGATCGAGGCGAGGCATCTACCACCGCAAACAACCTGTCGATGCTTCTCAAGTACAGGGACGATGTGGAAAAGCCAGACGACAAGACAGCCGCTCCTACTGCGCGTCAGATTGAAGACCGCAGGACTTATAATCTGGCGATGAACTACATTACGGGAGATGGCAACCCGCCGCCGGTGGTCTCCGAGGGCCTTAACCTACTATCCAGCCTGATAGTGGCGGAAAGCCCAATATTGGACATTGCAGCTGTCACAGTGCTTATGTCAAATCTTCTGAAAGAGAACGAGGACTTTATCAACCTGCGAGTCATCAAGATATTCACGCTGTTGGCGAACAAGCACCCCAGGGCGACCATGCAGGAGCTTCTCGACAATTACTTGGATGCACAGGAACGGTTGAACACAGACACGCGTCTCCGGTTCGGCGAGGCGATTCTCCAGGTCATCGAGAGATTAGGGGAGACATTCACAGGAGAGGTCGCTCAGAACACGGGAGAAACTATGCTGTCGATTGCCAGCAGACGGGGCTACAGGCCAAAGACCATGGCCAAGCAGGCACGAGAGGAACGGCTGAATGAACTGAAGAGGAAAAAGGCAGAAGCAAACGGTGAAGTGGTAGACGACGACATTGACATGGAAGACGAGGAAGAAACTCCAGAACAGGCGGCGAATAAGGAGATCTTGGCGCAAATTGTTCAGGGGTGGGAGAGCAAAAGGGGCAGTGAGGACGTTCGAATGCGGACCTCGGCTCTGTCCATCTTTGGAAACGCCATGGAGACGAACATTATCGGCATGGGGCCGACTTTGGTCTCAGCCGGCGTTGACCTCAGCATCAACGTTCTCGCCATGGAGCCGGAGCTGGAAAAGGGCATACTTCGGCGAGCGGCCATCCTCGTCATTCTCAGTTTCGTAAGAGCTTTGGACAAGGCCAAGGAGTCTGGCCAGAAGCTGGGGTTCGGGCTCACAGATCAGAGCCGTGAGGACATACAGAGGACTCTCGAGTACATTGCGGCAACCGATAATGACGGCCTTGTGCAGCAGCACGCACGCGATGTGGTGGAAAGCCTCGAGAATTGGGGCATGGCAAGTCTGTTGCCGAGCCAGGCGGAAGCAAGCGCCGTGCCTGGTTTGACAAGATTAGCGGGATTGCATGTTAACCCAGAGGGCACCCTCGTGGATGCTTCTGGACGACCACGGCCAAGGATAGAAGAGGTAGAATAATGGAATATGGAGGCGTAGAAGTCGTTGGCATTTCATGTCCTTGCTCAAGCCCCGCTAAAACATATTAAAAGAGTCGTAATTAAACGGCGTTGTCCGTAAATGGACGCATGGAAGAGACCGATATGCCTTAGAAACGCATACGTCTAGGCAGACACGCGAGACGCTTGCCTGTGAAGAATGACACTCCGCTAAGGCGCAATCTCAGTGCAAACGGTGGCAGCTGTCCAGCCCAAGATAGCTCACCGAGTACCACAAAAAGTTCCTGTTCCTGAGGGCATTTGGGTGCTCGCCTGAAGAATCGGTGGTAGAGTCACCGTTACACCGTGATTCGTACTCTTGCAGTCGTGGCCTACTCAAAGGGCTCTCCTCATATTACCACGGTCCCTGACGTACGAACCAGGCACATCGGACCGTCACTTTTCCTACCAATCTGATAACGGCACAGGAACAAACGAAAGCGAAAACAAGGGCTGGCGTGGCCAGATGCGAATACGTGTAAGCTCGTACGAGCAGATACTTTGTACTCTGTTCCCAAGGAAGCCAAGGTACCTGGCTTGCAGGTCTGCGACGAAGCGAAGCAGGGAAACTTGCTCGCTGTGACGCAGGGGCCGCTTGCGTGTAGTATCTCAAACGGGCTCTGGAGAATAAGGTTGGCTGGCCCGTGCCTTGAGGAAACGTGAAGCGAGCGGTCGCAGGAATACTATTGGCAACAGTAATAGATACGGGGTGATACAGGAACGGTTCGGAGCTTGGCGAGGTTGACTGATACCGCGCCAGACTCAGCCCGGGTCAATAACTCGCAACTATCGGCTTTGGCTGTTATCGGCGTAGCGGCATGACGAGTCGAGCGATTACTGACCCTGAAGGCGCGAGTTAAAACGAGTTGCCAGCAGCTGGCCGTTTCACAAAAAGGCACAGCGGCAGGGGGGCTCGTCTGCGGGGGCTGCTCTTTTTCCCCAATCCGACGGGGCGGACGTTGTCCTGGGAATGTGACGGTGAACATGGCCCACGACGACAGCAGGCAGAGGCCTAGTTAAATGGCGTCTTTGAGCGAATTAGTGAGATGCGATTACGCACGAGATGCGGCAGCGTCGAGGCGTTGGGTTGGGGAATGGCAATCAAACGAACTCGGACGAGCTGCTGCGTAATACCTGCTTAGCAACAACCCGCACTAACAGCAGGCGGTTACACGGATTCAAGCGGTGGAAATGAACCAGAGCCAAGGCATAGAAAGACTGCATGCTGCATTGCATGTTGGGCGGTGCAAATTAAGGGCCCTGCTGGTGTTTTGGTCGCCGCCCCGAAAGAGGTCGAGCCAATGGGAGGCGGCGGGCGAGATTGATTCGGTCGAGGGTTCGGGCGACGGACTTTGCCCTCATTTGGAGGGTCTGGGCAGGGAGGGCTGAAGGAATCCGTTGTGTGCGATAGCATGTTGCCAGGGGTTTTGCATGCAGAAGCCGCCAGAAGAAGACGATGGTGTTGAGGGGGGGGGTTAAGTGCATCAAGGCCCTGATGATCGTGGGATGCTCTGTGCCTGCCTCTTGAGCTGTGAAGATTACTCACCCACTCACCGCCCACCACCCTTTGATTACTCAGGCAGGCAACTCAAAGGCAGAAAACCCGAGCATCAAAAATACCAAGCAAGGTCGAGAAGATTCCCATCAGCCGTCCTTCCGTCTTCCCACATCCTTCGGGTCAGCCCAGCGCCACCGCGAACCCAACGCCCAGCTCGCCGAAGCCCCGTCCACAAGGCAAATGCGCCGATGGAGCGACTGATTGGCTGCGGGCGTGTCTCAGACGCTGATGCGGCTCCGGCCTGGCGCTGCGTACCTGCATCGGCCCCTGGACTAGCATGTATTAGCAGGCTCTTGGGCAGGTCTAGCGCCGCCAGATGGTGACATCGAGAACGGCTTCGACTCCGTCAGGGGGCAGCCCTGCAGGCATGGTTCATGGAAGGAGGACAGTCAGCAATCAATTGACGCATGCCGAAGTGGTGGTGCGGACAGAGGCCGGCCGAGAGAGGTGAGAGAGGAGTCAGAGTGAGAGTGGAAGGATGGGTGAGTGGGAGGGCGTGGGGACCGGCATTGTGATGAGGGGGGCGTTTGTGTGTTTTGTTTGCCTGGTGATGGGTTATGGCGTTTGCCCAGACGACAAAAAGGGCCCGTATCCAGCTCTCGTCACCCGGCCTCCTCTTCTCCTCTTCTTTCTTCTCTTCTCTCCTCGTCAAGAAGTGTTCGTTTGTGCTCTGTCCCTGTTTGTTCCAGCTCGTCGGTTTGACAGCTACTTCCACTCTTTACAGCTCTCTCGGAAATCAAGCCAGCCTTGTTTCCTCCCATCGGCTTGACGTCGACCGTCCACTCTCTCTCCAGCATTGTTTATAGAAGCGTGAGCAAACTGAGTCTGCCACGTTGAAACGGAATCGATCATCGCCCTCGTCAGCTTATCAACACCAAACAGCACACAACCAGCCATCAAGATGAAGTCTGCTGCCGTTGCTGCTTTTGGCCTCTTCGCCGGCCTGGCCTCTGCCAGCCAGCCGATCCGCCACCTGCACTTCCCCAGGTCCAACACCACCAGTGTTGCTGTTGACGATGCTGCTCCCACGACTCTGACCGTCATCGCCACCTCGGTCCACACCGTCATCAGCTGTGCTCCCACTGTCACCAACTGCCCGGCTCGCCTCAACTCGACCGGCGTGGGCAGCCTGCCCGACTCGGCCGTCACTCCCGTCATTGTCACTGACACCATTGTCTTGGCCACCACCGTCTGCCCCGTGGCCGAGGCCTCCAGCATCTCCTCCTCGCTCCAGGCTGCTCACTCCTCGGGCGTCATCACCGGCTCTACCATCAAGGGCAGGCCTCCCGCTGCTGTCACTCCTCCTCCCAGCGCCGGTGCCAGTGTCACCGTCTCCGATGTCGTTACCGAGAAGACCCTGACCTACACCATTGGCAAGGGAGCTGATACCTCCGTCGTCACCACCACCATCAAGGCCACCACCCAGCAGACCATCACGCTCACCAGCGTTGTTGGCAACGGTGGCAACGCTCAACCCACCACCACCACCACTGCTACCAGCACTGGCACCACCACCGTCACTGTTGTCCCCGAGCAGTCTGGCTCTGGCAGCTCCGGCTCCAACACTGGTGGTGACGTCCCCCCTGCCAATGGCGAGGGCTCTTGCGCCAACGCCGCTACTGTTACCGTCACCGTTGCCAAGGAGACTGTCACTGTCCCTGCCTCGACCGTCTATGTCACCATTGCCCCCAGCTCTTGTGACTCTGGCTCCGCTCCCGCCGTTACTGACAAGGGTGTTGAGAACGGCTCTGGCAGCTCTGGCTCTGGCTCTGGCTCCGACTCTGGCTCCGACTCTGGCTCCTCCGGCTCTGGCTCTGACGGCTCTGGCTCCGAGGGCAGCGGCTCCGATGCGGCAGCTACCACCCCCTCTGCCGTCATCAGCACCCCCTGCCCTACTGACCTTACCACCACCGTCCGTGCCACTGTCACTGTCCAGCCCTACCCCGTGAACAACGGCACTGCCCCCACCGGCATTGCTCGTCCCTCCGGCTTTGCCCGTCTCCGCCGATAAAGGGTTACTCCTTCATCGGTCAATAGCCTTGTAACAACACTTGTACAATCAAGGGTGGGAAAATGGATCAAAACGGAATCTCGAGCCTGGGCAAGCTCGAAGACAAGAAGGACGCACATGATGGCAACTTCAATAGATCATGGTCCAAAATAGAAAAGGGAATTTCGAAGCAGGGTTTCTCTACGCTGTTGCATGATAGACGTATTGGATTCACGTGGTTTCTACCATCATGGGCTGTTTTTCTTTTGTCTCCGGCTTGTGGGTTGGTTTCTTTTGTATTTGGGCAGACAGGATTTGCTGCTGTGTGTGTGAGCGAGTGTACTTCTTTGGGAGACACTCCTCTTTATCATTCGTTTGTTTATATTTGATAGGCTGTCGAAAGCGATATCTCAGGGCAACCTTTTTTTCCGAATTGAACGACTTGTGACGTTTATACAGTCTCCGGCTATCATGATGCTTGTGCTAGGTGTGACAAACTCAAGTTGTGATGCTCTCAAGGATGTACAGTAACTCATATTCCACATATTCGTCATCACTAGTATTCATACGACTCCATCAAGAAATATCGAAAACACAAGACGCAGTCATGTTCCATCTCTAAAAACTTATCCCTCGCTGACCCGAATCCCCGGAGTGGAAACACCTTTTAACGCCCTCAAATCCATGAATACAAAAACGACCTAAAAAAAAACCCTTCCCATATGAATCATTAGGTATGATTTCTTCACCTGAACCTGTTTCATCCAAGTACTACATGATCGTACTGCTCTTGACTCAAATGCCTAAACAGGACATCCTGTAGAGCAGCTCGACTGCGCGCCAACTGCGGCACGATGCCGTCTGCTTGCTGGAGATTGGTCTTTATGCTCTCCATGTGGTCGCTGAGTTGGAGAGCTAAAGCCTTGAGTGCTGGATCTTCGAGGTTCTAGAGTACATCGACCGTTAGCAACTTCACACAAACACCTTCTTTCTCCCACCAGTATCTCTACATGATTCATAGAGAAGAATACGCGAGATGGAGAGGGTCAATTGACAAACTTACACTGAACAGCCCGCCAGGAGATGAACCCCCCGAGTGACTAAACGAAATGTCCTGCTCCGCCATCTTCTTCCTCTGCGAAAGCAATATCTCGGGCGTCGGCGCAAGGACATGCGCCTTCTTCAGCAGCCCGCGATACTCCCTCCCCTGAGCCTTTGCGCTCGACTCCAAGTTCCGTAGCGCCTCGTAGTCCCTCTCGAGCTCCCGCTCCAGCTTCTCCTTTTCCCGCTCCAGCAGTTCGACCGCGTGGAGCGCCGGGTCGAGCTGTCGCTCCAGAGCCTGCTTCGCGTCCAGCACACTCTCAAAGTCCAGCTCCGTGGCGCGGCCGTCGCTCACGCCGGCGGCGGCGGCGGCGGGGACTGGACCGACACCAGCTTGTTGCCTCCCGCGGGAAACCCTTGCGGAGGGCATGCTTGCGGGTGGAAAGGGAATGCCTCGCGCAATCTTGCGCGTGATGCGGTGCGTCACGAGGCGCAGCGCGGCGGAAGTGTGGGTATGGCGCTGTTCGCTGTTGGAGAGACGCTGGAGGATGGGTCGGTGGGCGAGAGCGAGCATTGACGCGGCGGCTGAGATGGTGGACTCTGGCAAAGGGCTCCATTTCGATTCAATGGTGGACTGCCGGACGCGGTGGACGTGAGGCGAGACGTGAGGGTAGGGCTTCTCGGGAGATGGAGGAAGGTCGTCATCGTTGTCTTCTTCGGCGGTCGCCGCATCTCGGTGAGCTCGGCGCTGCTTCTTCTTTGGTGTATGCGTATCTGCCGCTTGCTCTGACTCGGCCTCGGGGCGTCTTTTCGCCCTGGGAGCAGGCGATTCTCCTCCTCCTCCTGTTACTGCCCCCGACGATGCTCTGCCGCTTTTGGGAGGGCGGCCACGGCGTTTGCCTGATGTTGTTTGTGATGGGCTATCGGCAGCCGCTTTGGCGTCATCACTTGGCCTCTTCTGCATCTTGTTAGGAGCACTGATATCTCGTAGCGATGGCCGTCCTCGTTTTCGCGGCTGCGCCTGTTGCTTCCCCTTTGTTGAAGCGCGCTCCGAAGCTGCCTCTTCTTCCTCCAGCCTGGCCTGCAGAGATGGACGGCCTCGTTTCCGCTTGACGGGCATGTCCTTGTGATTCGAGGGCTTGTCTTGCAGCTGGTCTTCTTCCGAGTCTCGTGCAGCGCTACTTCGCTGGGAACTGCTCGGAGTGCCTTCATCTTCTATCCCTCTACCCTTCAACGAAGGACGCCCTCGCTTCCTCTTCTGCTGCGTCGGCGTCGCTTCATCCAAGCTCATCGCCTCCCGGCCCGCATCTCTCGCCTTGCCTCCTAGCGACGGTCTTCCTCTCCTCTTTGCGGGCTTGGAGCTCTCTGGTGTCGGGCTCGGCTCGGCGGAACTGGGAGATGCTGCGGTTTTCCTTGGCCTGCCGCGCTTCTTGGGGCGCAGCTGGTCGGGCGCATCGTTGCGCTCTTGCGACGCGTCGAGGTCGAGCTTGGACGCGTTGGAGGGGCGCCCGCGTTTGCGGCTGGGAACGGGCGCCTGTGATGGAGGAGATGGGATTAGCATGGCTGTGACTTGAGGAGAGGGAAGACAAGGAGCGGGTTACCATTATGTGATGAAGCTTGCGCAAGGAAGTATTACTTTGCTGCACTGAGCTGGATGAGTGCTGTTTGCAGGGCAAACAAGAACCATCATCAGCATCTATGTAACTTGCATATAAGGTTGAAGATTGAAGCTTCC